>JAVJIF010010679.1:0-145057 GCA_038442645.1 Agave tequilana
ACGTCTGTTGACATGCAGACATGCGAATATGAAATGTGCTTCTAACATCATACTCACAGCAGACTGCACAAATGCAGGAGTAAACTTGGTGCCTTCCACAAACAGAGTCACGGGAGTTAACAGAAAGAATGACATAATTGTTATAATTGAGAAGAGATTTATGTTGTCCAGAGATTCCTGTTGTAGAATAGATAGCAGGTCAAGAAACAACACTTTCCAGAGGACACTTAATGCTAGGCAATTCAGCAAAATTCAATAGCTTTCAGCTGCATTAATGTCATAATAGCTAACAGACTCTGTTCTAAAAGTTTAAATCAATGATCAACTTGGTTGAAGGGGTGTTATTTCCAAATACAATTACTTCAGAAAAGGAAAAATACCTCTTTCTTAACCATGACTCTTTTGCTGAGTACATTACGTGATTGGAAGGTAATGTTGGAAGCCATTGCACTCCAAAACCCAGCCCTGTTTCATAGCAGGAAGAGTCAAACATAATAAATTCCTAAACCAATATGATTTATGCTAAAGTTTAAAGTTTAGTTATAAAAAGAGAATCTTCAATAGTATGATGAGGAACTACGCGACTGTTTCCTGTGAACATGTGCTCGTATTGGTCTTATCTTCCTTTAGTTGAAGCTCAATTGTGTAACAAATTACTTACCAGTTAAAAGAAGCTTCAGTCATAGATGCCAAAGCAACACCACCAACAATTGGCACGAGAGAAAGCACCACCCAAGGAGTAGGCATCTGCACATTTAATCAAAATAGAAAATAGAGAACCAGAAAATTATTAAACTGCAATATTGCATTTAATATGAATAGCAGTCCTTTGTTTCTCAAGAACAATTAGCAGCATGAACAACGAAATATAAATCAGTCATTTATAAAAGTGTCATATTAAACTGCTTAGTAAGCACAAATTGGCATCAGAAAGGAACAACCATTTTTGCTACGCCCTTCGGCACCTCTTTTTTGGCCAGATAGTCCATTCATCTGTTCCCTTCCCTCTGACTATGGATATCACTCCAGTCTGCCAGTCTTTCAGGTTCTTTTCAAAATGTGACTTAATTTTCTCATCACATTACCATGGCTAATAAAAGCCTTATGGTTAATCAATCTTTCTGCAGCTTGCAGCAGAACGAAAAACATGCTAGTCCTTTATTCATACATTAGTGATATTGCTTAAGACTTTATGGTTTACTTCTGATATTAAGACGCCCGTAGCTGTAGTTATATGTCTAAGCCCATGAACTCCACATGTAAACATGATTGACAAGCAGCATGCTATGCTGAATCTCAAATGAACGATAATAGTAGTGAAGTAGGAAATGCCCATAAGAGCTTATCTATTGCACCATCTACAAGAGCCTTTTGAATCCAAAGACCGTAGAGAGAGGAAATCAGAAATTTGTCTTTGTGCAGAAAAAATGAAAATGTTTTTTTTTTTTTTTTTTACAGGAATTATCATTTGATTTAACAAAAGAAAATTTGGAAAGAGAAATTTACCTCTCCAAGAAGCAGGGCAGAAAAAAGAACTGAGAAAAATGGCTCCATAGCTTTGATTGTGTGAGTGAATGAAACAGCGACTTTCCCGAGACTCATATTAGTGAAAAGGTTGCCCATTGTGTGGACAAGAGCCAATGGTAAAATTGCCACAAGCTGCACAAATGATATAAAAAATTTCATAGAAGTTTATATCTATGTGCAAATAAACATACCCTCTTGTGATGTTATGTACATAAACATTGACTTACCTGTGAAGAAGAAATCTTAGGTTTCTTGTAAAGGTTTGTAGTCCACATAAAAAGTATGAGGACTGTCCCAACAGCAAATTGAACAGTTGTCAGGGTCATAGGGTAAGGAAAAACTTTCAGAACCTGTGAAACAGGAAACAGTAAATATTTTGCTTCCAGAAAGGAAAGATACTGATATAACAACATTCCCATCACATATGCTTAAAGGATAGAGCATAGTGTCAGAAATTCAACAGTAAAAACAACTACTGGACTCTCATCTGTGACTGTTATTGAGTTAACAATATCATTAAAGTGAAATTTCAGCTCTGTATTACAAAGACATAAATTGATACTGAAATACAAAGATCAAGCCTGTCATTACTGCAGTTTTTCTCCTTTTTGAGGAGAAGGCTTCAGGGGAAACTACAAGAATTCCTAGCTTGACAACATGCCGCAATTATCAGAAGAATAATGTTAAGTTATAACCAAAATAGAACTCTAAAATATGCAATTGCAGCTGCACACAGAAGATCTAGAGCAAAAAAATCAAATGTTTCTCTCGATTATATCACATGTCAGGACAAAACTTTCTACCATTTCAGATACTCATGTTGTAAACCCATTTAAGCAAGAGCATTGCACATAAAACTGATTCACTTCAATCTTTGACAAGATGTTATATATTTTAACTCAACAGATGGCAAACAATCACTCTATTTATATGTACTTAAGTTTTGACATTAAACAGTTCATATGTGTAGGCTATTTCTCACGTCTATGAGCTTCCAACACAAAATACGTATCAATCAGTCTGAAATTATTTAGGCCATTAAAACACATACAGCTTATCTAAAAGACCGTGAATAAGCATGTCAGGAATGACAAGAATTTAGGCATACTCATCTAAATATTAGTTCCTTTGTTCATTGTTTTGTGCTTTAAGGTTCTTTCCATATGCGATGATAAACTCAAACAGGTGGTAGTTTATAACAAACATGCATATATAACCAGTCCTTGTCTACAGTTTGGAGAATTTCCATGCCTGACATCAAATGCTAAGAAAGAATTACAACATAGGAATCTTGCAGTCCCCACAATTAATTTTTGTGTTCAAGAATATTCCACTCGTAATAACCAAATCCAATGTTGACAGGTCTAATAATTTATTATATCAATCTTATGGTCCGGATCAGATGTCAGAGATGGCATCCCAATCATACAATCCTACAGTTGTTTGTGCCATTATAAACATCCATATATGATCAGTCCTTGTCTATAGTTTGGAGAATTTCCATGTCTGACACCAAATGCTAGGGTAGAATTACAACATGGGATCCTGCAGTCGTCACAATTAATTTTTGTGTTCCAGAATATCCCACTCTTTATGACCAATGTTGACAGATCTAAATTTATGATCTCATCTTATGGTCAGGACCGCATAAGGTCTCTTTGATCTGGGTAAGATGTCAGATCTAGCATCAAATCATACGATCCTACAGCTGTAGGATGTAACTATCCAGTTTGAGGATCTTGCAATCCAATCAAGTCAAGCAATTCAGATGAAACAAAGTGAAAACTGTTCATCATGTTTAACCAATAAAACAAGCCACTAGTTCAATATCATATTTATTTAATAATTTTTTTATATCCACAATTTCTCCAAGCCTATATTAGATATTTATTTTGGCTTCCAATTTTGGTGAAACTAAGGGTATGTTTGTTTGTCGTAAGTCGTAAGTCACAAATTTTTTTACAGTTGTAAGTGAGTTATATACAAGTAAATTTTACGGTGTTTGGTTGGTATAATAAAATTGTAAGTGAGAAAGTGTATTGTATTTTACGATGTTTGGTTGTCGTCATGTGTAAGTCGTAAGTGAAAAAGTTGACCATAAATTAACTGTTTGATGATTTAAAAAATAAATAATTAAAAATAAAAGTAAAGTAATAATAAATATAATTAAAAAAATTAAATATTAAAAAAAATAAAAAGTAAAAATAAAATAATATTAATTATTAAATAACTAAAATTAAATAAATTAAATATATTTAAATAAATATTAAATATTAAACATAAATTTAAATTTATTAAAATACAATATAATAAATAATTAAAATTAAAAATTAGTAAATATTAAAAATTGAATATATTAAATATAAAAAAATTAAAATAATTATCTAATAATCAAAACTTATTACATTTATATTAAAATTATTAATTTAGGAATAAAAAAATTAATCTAATAATAAAAAATTCTAATATTAAAAATTATTGAATTATTAATAAAAACTTTAATCTAATAATTATATGTAATCTAATAATTTAAAAAATCTCATAATCTAAAAAGATTAATCTAATAATAAAAAATATTAATCTAATTACAATAATTGTCAGTAATACAAATTTGCATGACCACAAAATTAACTGTTTGTGCTGCAAGTTGTAAGTGGGATTTGCATGACCACAAAATTAATTGTTTGTGCTGCAAATGAATCGTAATTGAGATGCAAGTGCATTTTACGACTTACGATCCAAATAAACACTGTAAAGCCGTAGTCGCAAGTGACACTTGTGACTTTCGGTCTTTTACAGTGAAACAAACACACCCTAAGTTAGGCTTAGGTTATAGAAATTTTTGAAAAAAGTATTTGGTGGGTCACACTTGACATTTGAAAATCTATTCATTCCCCACTTCACAAAAAGAAACATGATTCGGACATTTGTGGTGCCACACGTGGCTTATTCATATTAAAATTTAAATGAAAAATGAAATTCCAAAAATCTTTTTTATAATGATTCTCTATCCTTTTCCTTTTTTTTCCTTAGAAAATGATGAAGGAGAAATTATTTAAATGCCAAACAAATTAAAGTTAGAAAGGAAACTCTTTCCAATTTCAATGCAATATTCAATGAACCACTACTCATTCCATGCATAAATGATTGATGGTGCATGTTCCTACTTTAATATTACCTACAACACCATCTTCACAGAAAACAAATCAAGGACCTTAGTGTTAGGAGTTTCTCATGGGTTGGATCCGCTAATGCAGGTTATTATGATGTGCAATATAAGTATATCTTAAATGTATATACATAGAATATCTAAGTCGTACTTGTCTCAAAAAAAATTTCTTAGATGGAACAAGATGTGTAAGTGCATGTGTATATAATTGGTTTCAGGCGAGCTCTGGTTCAAATCTATTAGGTTTAAAAGAATGCAGGCCCCAACTTCCCAAAAGCAATGAGCTGGGTTCGAGAAGATCTGATCTAATCTAACCTCTACAACTGCTCATGATATGATCCCGTATGACAATATTGCTTGCAACATTCATGATCCAAAGCTCTCCAGAGACAGTCATGGATGTCTTGTAATATCTCCTAAATAATACATCAAAAAAAAAATAAACACTCAAGCAAATGAAACGTTTTCCCTTGCAATAATGTGGACAGTAAATTTCATCAAATTGCCTCAAATCTGTCCACGAACCTAGAGATATGATGATAACAACCGCAAGGCAGTCATACATCCATGAAAAGCAAAGAGAAAGGTCATTTCGTACAAAAGTTAGGCTTGTTGAGAGAAGCGATTACCAAATCTATCAATATTAGTTCTTCGGACGATATGATTGTCTGCGTAACTCTATACCATGCATAAAATTTAAGAAGTCCTAAAAGTTAGAAATCTAGAAGAAAAATATCACCAGCAACATTACACTTCACCCTGTACAACCTAGATCATAACAGTTCAGATTAAACACAAATAGAGTGTTGATTCATTCAATTAATTCAAAAGACTCCACCTATTAAATCATTGATCACTTTTCATCATGAAAAATATCAGGATATGCTTGCTCTCTGAGATTTTGATGCAACATGCTCATGGAGACCAGTCACCTCGCAGTATTATCATAATTGCTATCTTGAGAAACGAGGTGAAGAAGGCAGTACAGGATCTATGACAGTAGTAATCGCTTAAACACATTAAAAATAATAGAGAAATCATTAATTTATTTCTAAATCATTTTGTCATTGACAAGTAAAAATGGTAATGCTTTTTATCAACATCCTGATCTTAGTAGTTTAACTATTGAAGGTTGGATGACTTTCATCCATTTAAACAAAACCTATAGATCGCATTATGAGATTTAGAAAAAACTCTAGATATCACAACAAACACTGTTCATAATGCATCATTTATATAACAAATTATGCGTAAGATAATTCGGATCGAAGTAAATATAATAACATCCTATTAAAAAAAATCACCGAGAAATAATTTTTGGGTTAAAGGAAATAACAGTTGACCACAGATAAATAAGAAAAGAACTCAATCAAAATAAAAAAAATAAATATGGACTATAAAAGGGTCCAAATAAAACTGAAAAGGTTCCAGGGCAAAAGGAAAGGGAGAAAAAGGAATCCTAAAGCAAATATATCAAGAAATGAGTAACACTTCGGTAAATCTGGCAGATGGCCTTTTGGTTCTAAAATCCTACAAATACTCTGGAACGTACAATGGATCCACAGAGAAAAGGGGAGGAGAGGAAGGGAATAAAAGAGACAAAAAGTTCATGGAATCCAACCCATAGTTCAAGGTATCGGCCGAGTCGATACGACTCCCGGCGCTGACGATGCGACTCGGAAGCCCGAGTCGATCGACAGGCGCCGAGTCGACCCGGGTCGGGTCCGAGTCCGGGTCGACTCGGCCCCCGTGAACCCCCATTTAAAGGGACAGGGTGAGAGAGAGATCAGATCTGACAGGGTGAGAGAGATCAGATCTGATCTCTCTCTCTCTCACGCTGCCCCCTCCCTCTCGCGTTCCCCCCCCCCCCGCGTCGCCGTCGCCGTCGATCCTTGCCCTCGCAGGTACCTCTCCCTCTCTCCCTCTCTCTCTCCCCCTCTCTCCCCCGCTGTCTCTCTCTCTCTGTCGGACTCTCTCTCTCTCTCCCTCTCCCTCTCAGTCTCTCTCCCTCTCCTCTCTCTCTGTGTCTCCCTCTCCATCTCCCTCTCCCTCTGTGTCTCTCTCTGTCGGACTCTCTCTCCTCTCCCCTCTCCCTCTCAGTCTCTCCATCTCCCTCTCTCTGTCCCTCTCTCTGTCTCCGTCTCTCTCTCTGTCGGTCTCTCTCTCCCTCTCCCTCTCAGTCTCTCCCTCTCCCTCTCCCTCTCTCTGTGTCTCTCTCTGTCCCTCTCTCTCCCTCTCTGTCTCCGTCTCTCTCTCCCCCCTCTGTGTCTCCCTCTTCTCTGTCTCCCTCTCTCTCCCTCTCTCTCCCTCTGTTTCTCTCTCCCCTCAGTCCCTATCTCTCCCCCTCAGTTTAATTATTTGAGTTTAATGTAATTTAATTTAGTTTAGTTTAGTTAAACTTAATTTAAGTTAATTGATTTAATAAAATTTTGTAATTATAATTAAGTTAGGTAATTTAATAATTTTATTGAAGTTAGGTAATTAAGTTAGTGTAGATTAATCTAATATAAACTAGTTTAGTTTAATTTAATTTAGTTTCATTTAATTGAGTTTAATTTAATTTAAATTAGTTTAGTTAACTTAATTTAGGTTAATTTAATTTAATAAAGTTTTGTAATTATAATTAAGTTAGGTAATTTAATTTAATTTTATGAAGTTAGGTAATTAAGTTAGTGTAGCTTAATCTAGTATAAACTAGTTTAGTTTAATTTAATTTAGTTTCATTTAATTGAGTTTAATTTAATGTTGTTTTAATTTAGTTAATTTTAATTTTAATTTAATTTAACAGATAAATTTTTAAATTTCAGTATGGCTCCAAAGCAACGCGATATTGGATGGGAACATGGTACCCCTGTTGATGGAAGTAGAAAACTTGTGAAGTGTAATTATTGTGGGAAACAAGTCTATGGTGGTATCACTAGATTGAAGCAACATATAGTACATGTACCCGGTCAGGTGGAAGGATGCTTGCGAGTATCAAAAGAGGTGTCTTAATTAATGAGACATCTTTTTGAAGGTAGCAAAGAAAGAGCGGCCATAAAATCAAAAAAAGAGCGACTTATGAGATCTTCAAGTGAGGAAGATTTTTATGATGTGACCGAAGAAGATTCTGATAATGAAATTGAAGAAGTTGGTGGTTAGAAGGAATTGAAAGAAGACAACTAAAACAAGCTATGAAAGAAAGTCGTGAAATGGCTTGGAGATCTGTAGAAGGAGTTGATATTGGTGGCAGTAGTTCGCAGCCTTCAGGATCAGGGAGTAACCGTGGATTGCGTCGGAGTATGACTATGAGCGAAGCTGAAATTCAGCTCTTGGTATTGATCCTTACATGTTCCCAACAAAACAGAAATCAATCAAAAGCATGTTCTCAACTGAGAATATTAAAAGATTGAAAAATTCATGACGAAATTTTTTCACTACAATGCAATTCCATTCAATGCAGCTGATAGTGGTCCTTACTACCAAGCCATGATTAATACTATTGCGGAGGCAGGCCCAGGTGTAAAAGGCCCTACAGGGTACCAGATTGTCAATCTATATTTAGAGGAGGAAATGAAAGAAATTGAAGTATATATTGCTTCAATAAAAACAAAATGGCCGCAGTATGGTTGCACGATCATGTGTGATGGATGGAGTTCTCATAATAGAAAGCCTATTGTTAATTTCATGATTATTGTGATAGAAGCATGATCTACCATACTTCTGTTGATACTACTAATATCTCGAAGACTACTGATTATATATTCTCGCTAATGGATAAGTTGTTGATGAAGTTGGTGAAGAAAATATCGTGCAGATTGTAACAGATAATGAGGCAAGTTTCAAAGCAGCTGGTCACATGTTGATGGAGAAGAGAAAACATTTGTTTTGGTCTCCCTGTGCAGTACATTGCATTAATTTGATGCTTGAAGATATTGGCTCTTTGAAATCAGTCAATGAGACATTAGATGATGCTAAGATATCACATCATTCATTTACAATAGCCTCAAAGTGGTGAATTTAATGAAGCTATTTACCAGAGATAGAGATTTGTTGAGACCAGGTATAACACGGTTTGCCACCGAGTTTATTTCTATTGAAAGCCTTATTCGCTATGAGCAAGATTTGAAAAGAATGTGTACGACCACCGAATGGAGTGAATTCAACAAGGAAAGAAGTAGAAGAAGTGTGCGAGATAAATTTTCTAATCTCATTCTGACTGACCGATCTTGGAGAAGGCAAGAGAGGTCCAAAACATTATGGATCCTCTTGTTAGAGTCTTGAAGATAGTGGACCAGGACAAGAAACCTACATTATCTATTATATATGAAGCTATGGATAGAGCAAAATTGGCTATAAAAACATCAAATAAGAACTGGAAGAAGTACTGGGATATCATTGATAGAAGATGGGAGCATGGTTCAAAGTCTCGGTCTCGGCCGCCGACTCGGCCGGCACCGAGACGGATCGGTCTCGGCGACTCGGATCGGACTCGGGCGATACGCGCGAAACGCTACATAGAACGTCAAAAAAATTATGAAAAAAATCATGACAAATCATAAAAAAATGTAAACATCCAAATTCATGCATCACATATTCAAAACATATCACCTAACACTTAAAACATAACGTGAAAGCATAAATACAAGCGTCGTCGGTAGAAAAATATCAAAATACATGCATATACTAGATTAACCTACACTAACTTAATTACCTAACTTCAATAAAATTATTAAATTACCTAACTTAATTACAAAACTTTATTAGATTAAATTAACCTAAATTAAGTTAAATTAACTTTACCTAAACTAAACTAAATTAAATTATATTAAATGCAAATTAATTAGAGAGAGAGGAACAGAGAGAGGGAGAGAGACGGAGACAGAGGAGAGAGAGGGAAACACAGTGGAGGAGAGAGAGAGAGACGGAGAGAGAGAGGGACAGAGAGGGAGAGGGGGAGAGAGAGAGATACAGAGGGAGTGAGAGAGAGACAGAGAGAGAGAGAGAGATACAGAGTGAGATAGAGATACAGAGGAGAGAGAGAGTCCGACAGAGAGAGAGAGACAGAGAGAGAGAGATACAGAGGAGTGAGAGAGAGACAGAGAGAGAGAGAGAGATACAGAGGGAGAGAGAGAGGGAGATACAGAGTGAGAGAGATACAGAGGGAGAGAGTGAGAGTCCGACAGAGAGAGAGAGAGAGGGAGATACAGAGTGAGAGGGAGAGAGAGAGGGAGATACAGAGTGAGAGAGAGATACAGAGGGAGTGAGAGAGAGAGACAGAGAGAGAGATACAGAGGGAGAGAGAGAGAGGGAGTGAGAGAGGGAGTGAGAGAGAGAGACACAGAGAGAGAGAGTCGCTGCGGAGAGAGAGAGACAGAGAGAGAGGAGAGCCGGGAGAGAGTCGCTGCGGGGGAGAGAGAGAGAGAGAGAGTCGCTGCGCCGGCGCCGCTGCGGGGGAGAGAGACAGAGAAAGAGAGGGAGAGAGGCACAGAGAGAGGGGGAGAGAGAGAGACTGAGAGGGAGAGGGGGAGAGGAGAATTACCTGCAGACGGACGGCGACGGCGACGCGGGGGGACGACGAGGGCGTCGCGGGGGGGGGACGCCGAGCGCGACTGAGAGAGAGAGATCAGATCTGATCTCTCTCTCTCCCTCAGCGCGTTTTAATGGGGGAGTCACGGGCGCCGACTCGGACCCGACTCGGGTCCGAGTCGGACCCGATCCGGGTCGACTCGCCGATCTTCTGTTGACTCGGCCCTCCGAGTCATACCGGAGGGCGCCGAGTCGGATACGACTCGGCCAAGTCGTATCCGACTCGGCCGAGTTTTCGTTCACTGGATGGGAGGGACAATTGCATAGACACTTGCATGCTGCTGGTAATTCATTTGCCTAGAAATCATATTTGTTGACTAGAAATTGAAACTGTCATATCATAACAATCATGTGCTTACATTATTGCAGCATATTTTTTAAATCCAGCACTCCAATATTTAAAAAACTTTTCTACACATTCAGAAGTGAGAAATGGATTAAAGGTCATTAAAAGATTGGAGCCAGATTTGAATAAACAAGCAAGAGCTATTAATGAGGTAATAATAATTATTTATTTCATCGATATAATGTTATGCAAATATTAACACTTGTGATGTGTATTCTCACAGATAAAATTATTTGTGGATGGAGTTGGAGAATTTGGAAGCTCACTAACTAGAAGAGCAGTGCAACAATCTTCCAGCTGATTGGTGGATTAATTATGGCGAAGAAACTCCCAATCTGCAGAAAATTGCCATCAAAGTTTTAAGCTAAACATGTTCTTCATCGGGTTGTGAAAGAAATTGGAGCACGTGGTCGCTGATTCATACAAAATTGCGCAACCGGTTGGCAATGAACAAGTTGCATAAACTAGTATTTGTGCATTACAATATGTGGTTGCGAGTAAGAAACTTGACATGCAAAAATGACACTGATGATTATTACAAACAAATTGATCTGAACAATATTTTCAATAATGATGATATTTTGGATGAGTGGATTCGTGAGGAGAATAGCCGATGTTACCACCAGATGACTTAGGTTGGTTGGATGAAGCTATTCGTCGTAGTGACGAAAGTGGCGGTGACGGCGGTGATGATGGTGACGGCGGTGATGATGGTGACAGCGGTGATGGTGGTGAAGGTGATGACGGCGGTGATGGTGGTGATGGTGGTAATGATGAAGAGACTCATGGTGTTGGTGGAAGCCAACGAAGTGGTGCTTTAACATGGGATTCAGAATATTATGCCACACAAGATACAGATCATGGAGGCCGGGCAGGGATTTCGCAACAGCGTAGGCATTTGGATCGGTTGGTCGATTCAGTTCTAGCGATGATTATTCGAGTGGACATGATAACTACTCACATGGTCATCATAGTCTTGAAGGCCATTTACAGGGGTTGGGTTTTGACATCTGGCCAATATTCTGGCACTGATTATTCTAGCACTGGTGAATATTCTACTAGCAGCGCTGAATATCGCGATTTTGGGTATTATCACCATGGAGCTGATATTGCACAACCCTTATCGCCATATTACTCTGATAGTGGATCCTCTGGCCAATCATCTCAGCCCTCAGGATCTCACTCACAAACATATTATTATCCTTATGGAAACTATATGCCTGGTTTCTATACTTATTGCGGGGATGATAATGATGATTTTGTGCCTCCTCGTAATTTAATGTGGAAATGACTAATATTAGCAGGTACTTATGAATTATTTTATGCAATTTACTATATTATGCATATATTTTGATATTTTTCTACCGACGACGCTTGTATTTATGCTTTCACGTTATGTTTTGAGTGCTAGGTGATATGTTTTGAATATGTGAAACATGAATTTTGATGTCTATATTTTTTTATGATTTGTCATGTTTTTTTTCATAATTTTTTTGGCGTTCTATGTAGCGTTTTGCGCGTATCGTCCGAGTCCGATCCGAGTCGCCGAGACCGATCCGTCTCGGTGCCGGCCGAGTCGGCGGCCGAGACCGAGACTTTGAACCATGATCCAACCACGCCAGTTCACAAATTAGGGGCAACCCTATAAAATAACATTGAAGACCATTGGAAAGTACCAGAATATAATCAAAACTGACCGGACGGAACAAGAGAGGTTCTCTCCCGTGGCTCTTATATTAATTTTGTTCGCGTGTCCGTCCTCAGAGAGAGAGAGAGAGAGAGAGAGAGAGAGAGAGAGATTCGCCACCCCCGCCGACATCTCTCCCTCCACCTCCTCCTCCCGCCTCCTCCCCCGCCCCCCCGCTATCCCCACCACCACCCCCCCCCCCCCCCCCCCCCCCCCCCCCCCCCCCCCCCCCCCCCCCCCCCCCTTCATTCGAGAGAGACACCCACATCTCTCCCATCACCCCCTCCTTCCTCATCCTTCTTTCTCCTCTCCTTCGATCGTTTTCCACCGCCGTCAGTATACTAGTAAATATATACTTAAAAGAGCAGTAAACAAATAATAATTAAATGATAGCAAACTGTATTAATTAATAAATTCTGATGCTAAAATTTAAAAGAAAAACTTTCTAAATGAACACTAACAAAGCAAAACCAACAATAACACCTAAACAAATCCAGAATAAAACCAAGATCCACTAGTGTTTAAATCCAACCAAATCATGCTACAAATTAAATTATGACTAGCAAATTATCGTACAGTGTCATTTTACGAAAATGTTGAATGGAACAAGGATCAGTTAATGCTAAAAAAAACCCGAAGAAATCACAGTAATCCCTGTGAAGGAAATCTAAAAAGAGAAAATCGCACGATTCTTGAACCGAGCTATCAGAATCGAGATTCAATCAGCGGAAGCACATAGATAGTCATCATTCCGATAGAGAAAGGGGAAAAAAGCAATAAAAATAAAAATAAAACATGGATTCAGCCTCATTTTTTACAATTGCAGATCTTATACTGTCAGCGAGAGATGAATGTCATCAGATCTAGGCGACAACAACAAGAAGGAAGGACGTTACCTGCTTGTTGTAGATGTTGAAGTAGATATTGAAGAGATACCACAATCCGAACAATCCTCCGAGCTGCAGCGTCTGAAGCATCGCGCTTCCGCCGCTCTTCTCATCTGCGATCTCGCCGGCACTCTCTCCAGCGGCGGATCTGGCGACGACCTCGCGATCAGACAGCGGAGGGAGAAGAGAGCCGGAGATGGGCGAGTGGGGGCGAGAGTGAGAGGCGAGAGGGGAGAAGGCGCCATGGGTCGAGATCTGTTTGGGCCTCAAGGAGGGGAAAGGGCGGCGATTGGACGGAATCTAAGATTAGGGTTAGGGTTAGGGTTTGGGCGAGATCGAGATGGAGTTCGGAGCTTAAGGAGAGGAGCCGAAGGCGAGAGGGCGAAGGCTGCACTCTGCATTTTTTTCTGCTCTCTTTCTCTCTGTGTGTATTCTCTCTCTTCCCTCTGAGAATGCATTTGATTTGGTGTTTATGTATTATCTTGTTTTGCATATCGGCCCCTAAAATACATATTTCTTTCCGCCGCAAATATTTTGCACTTTTAGTTTCTTAAGAAAAACTTCAAATGTGTTTTTTTTTTGATAAACAATATAATATGAAAATTATACTAGTATGTCACTTTGTCAGCGGTGAAAACCGATCGACACAGAGCGACGGAGATGAGGGAAGAGAGAAAGAGAGGTGGGGTGAGGGGAGGTCTCTCTCTCTCTCTCTCTCTCTCTCTCAGCTGAAGACAGACGGATGGACGGACAAAATTCGTGAAAGAGTCACATCAGAAATTCTCCTTCGGCCAATTTTGATAAAACTCACTCCATTTAAAAGATTCTCCACTTATATACTTGTTGATACATTCCTCAACAAAGAAAATGCCCGATTACAATTTCATCGAAGATTCTTAATTTATTATTTAAAGAATAAAATAAAAGATAAAAACTGACACTTTATTTTTATGTAAAAATATTTTATTTATGTGCATATATTACGAGACTTATAAATATTTCTTCCCCACTAATTCTTTGATTAAAATCAAAGACGTTACAGTTTTAAGTCTAGTGGAGGTAAACTTGTGCGCTACGCTTGAACACAAAAAGTAGGAAAATAAATAGAGCAACTGTCACAATAACATGTCGTAGGGGGGTGTATAAGAAAACGTCGAATCCAATGCACTGGAATTGAAGTCCACATGGCATGTTCTTAGGCCCGTTGTAACGGTGAAATATCCGGTGTATGACACAGCAGATGTTTGCAGAGATCTGGCGCACGCACAGAGCCGTGGCGGGCGACGGTAACGAAGTGAGAGAGTGTGGAAAACACCCACTAAAAAACTCTACGCGTGGGCCCTACTGCCGTTCATCTCATGAAGAAAGACAAGCATCCTCGTTCAAATTTTCTCGATTTTTCCGCCAGTTCTTTTTGTTCCCAGAAATTTTATTTTATTTTACTAAAATTTTGTGACAGGGTTCTGTTTTTTTAATTTATTATTTTGGGAAATATTTCATCATATTACAAGAGACTTCACTTATTTATGAAGATGGCTACCAGTCTTCTTCATTGTGGGTGGGTGAGAGGGGTAGGTAGTGGTAGGCGATATTAACGCCGATGCTTCCATCTTTTACACGAGTTTAGGTCTTGTTGTTTTCTTGAAACAGAGAGAGGAAGATGGGCTCTCTTCTTTCTTTCAGTGTTTGTTTTTTTTTGAAAGACGAGACTCTCTTTCTCCAGTGCAACACTGAGCTGGTGGCGTCGAGCTGGAGGAAGAGAGGAGATTTTCTCTCCTCTCTTTTTAATTTTGATAAAACAAATATTAAATTAAAACAATGAAAAGAGACCTCTTCCTCTCTTTATTCTCTTCTCTCTTCTCTCACTTTCAAAAATCCAAGCAGGTCTTAAAGCATTCAATCAGTTTGGGCCAAACAGTCAAAATCCCAGTACTTTCTTCAATAATTCCCACTTTCAAGTGATTATTATGATCTCGCCATCCGTGATTACTAAAAGGGTTTTTGTTCTTTTTTTAATAAACAAAAAATAATATTAAATTATTGCATAACAGATGTTATCGACATCTAGGGGTGCTGAGGCTCGTAAAGACTAGTTGCAATTAATATGCACAATAGAAGGATCTAACAAGGGGCTTTCTATTTTGTCGTAAAAGTCTGTAATTCGTAAATACAACTCAATTATAATTACGGTGTTTGTTTGAACCGTAATTCGTAAAGGACTTACGCAACTCAACTACCACTCACTTGCAACCCACTTACATCCCACTTACACTTAATTTTGTGGTCATATAAATTTGTATTATTTTTTTATGTTAATATTAATTTTTTTAATATTTAGTAATTTTAGTATTTATTTGCAATATTAAAACTTTTTAAATTACGAAATAGTTAATTTTGTGGTCAACTTTTTCACTTATGACTTCCACATTACGATAACCAAACACTGTAAAACACAATACACTTTCCCACTTACAGCTTTATATTACCAACCAAACACCGTAAAACTTACATGCATGTGACTCATTTACAACTGTAAAAGACTTTATCAATTACGACTTACGAATTACGATCAATTACGACAACCAAACAGGCCCTAAAGAGCTAATAAGATCATCTATATATAGATGAGGCTCTTACTCCAATTATAGGTTTTTTTTTCAAAGATCTTTATCATTTAGAAAAAGGCCTAATGCTTAACTAATGCCGCCTTATAAAAACAAAAACAAAAAGATAAAGATAAAGAAAGCCTAATTTCATGCATGTGGACTAGCAAAATTTCCTTTTATCATATCACATATAATAACTCATGTTGACACGCAAGAATCTAAAAGGATTGCTCGTAATATTTGCGAAGTATTAACAAGAATAACTGTTGAAATTGAAACAGTTAGCAGTTCTTTCTAAAACTCACCAAATAGTGACCCACTATTTGAACTCTACCTTTTGGATTCAAAATGGACTAAAGAGAGTAAAATGTGAGCCGTATCTTAGAAAAGTTCCGTGTGCAATGCACGAGAGGTTAGGACTGTTGTTGCTCGGCAGCAGCAATATGAATGTAAAGATAAAGAAAGCCTAATTCACATTGTAAACCAAAAAAAAAACACCATTAATAAAAGTGAAGGAATTCCTGTGTTGTTCATAGAGATACCTCAGTTCATGCCTTGCTCATGCACGAGCATCATATAAACTGCACAAAAATGCTGTGCTTATGTTTCTTTAAAGGATTTCCACATGGTATACATGAAATAAATGGATGGCTTACCTTTGTACAAAGAGGAAGGTACTTGAACTGCCAGAAAGAAACCAGTATTATTAAGCTCTAACACAGAACATCACCCTTCTGCTTCTCAATTGGAAGTACAAGACCCTGAGAACTGCTGATTAGTTTCCACATAGTTATATGTGTTTTAGTGCATTCTTAGTTCAACTTGTTTTGTGAATTATCTGACATCTTGGGTACATGTGCTTCTGTAACTTACCTTCTAGCTTTAACAGAAGTTCTATTCTGACCCTCTTCTTGCACACAATTCTACAGCAGAAAAACACATTGATCACACAAGAACCCATGACACATCTCACCTCCACCATGTAGTTCCACAATAATGAAAGCAACAGCTACAATGTGGCACATTGCCTATGGCAGAATGCTGAGCATATACCTACCATCACTGTAGAATCATTTCATAGTTTTGAGTTTATCTTTTATGTGGGGCTATCAATCTGAATTCTAAGTTCCAACAAAATTCATGCATGTTGGATGCCAGCATTAGCATTGTTAACTACAATATAAACCTAAACCAAGTATGATGTGATGCATTAAGTATGCAGGGACAGCCAAAGAGCATTTTAAATTGTTAGCAAATTCTCTGATAGTAGAATGAAACATATCAAAATAAATATCAGGGCAATTTTTAAAAAAACTTATTATTTAAAAATAATTTCAAAAATAGATCCCTCCAAAAATAGTTCTAAGAATGGCCCTATGACGTACGACGTTAGTGCTGGCCGCCAGCGCGGTACTGATGCGACGCTGCCGGGGGATAGTTTTTCGTTCGCCTGAGGTTGGGCAACCCCGGTCGACCAATACTCCCAGGGTTGGCAACCCGACCAAGCAAAACTTGGGCATGAAGATTTTAATTCTCACAAGCAGTTCAAAATGATTTGATATCAAAATTTCGGGCCGTTCGTAGTCCGAGCTTAAACCTAAACCCGCTCGAAATTAGGTTTTGTAATAGTCTAAAACTCACCCGTATCAGATCTCTTTCATTTTCTTCAGAACCTGCCCGACCCAAACTCGAGATCGAACCCGAACCGTCCAATCCCGTCCTTTTAAAGTATATACACTTGATTTATACATGTTTAAATAAATATTTATACATTACTTCATATTGATACATATATCTTTATAGATGTTACGTATATATTTGCTTCTGGTTATACAAAATAATACATAATTTTTGCTTATATATATATATGCCTATGTATCTGTATGTTTTAAATTTATTTTTACATAGTATATCATTTGACAAACCCGTTTAAACCCATCCAAACCGCTTAAACCCCAAATACGACCCGAAATGCGATGGCCAGGTTTCAAACAAATCATAAACCTGCCTAAACCCAATAAGGCAAAATTTCAGTTTCTTCAAAACCCACCAAGACCCGCGAAAACTTATTGCTTTCAGATTATTATCACACATGACATATCGTCCAGTCTTTTAACAGAAGAATTGACAACAAATCTCACCAATTGTCCGGTCTTTTTACGGAAGAATTGACAACAAATCTCACCAATTATCCCAAATAAAATCACAACGGTCACCTGTTACAATCTTCAAGCCCTTTCATGCTACGAGCAACAACAATTTTCATTACAATGGTCACACCCACATAAGCTCTCGGCATTAAAAAAAAAAAAAAAAACGTGCCTATTATTCTTAGACTCTAAAAGTCAGCTGACAATCTCAGGGAAGAACCCCCAGGGCACTCTCGAACCAGAGCGCCCAATGGCCAATCCAAAACCCGACTGAGATCTGTCGACCAGCTGTTTGTGCTTCATCCACCACCGATCCATACCACGAACAGCAACAAGGTCCATGACAGTGATCATAGAGAAGTGATTGGTAAAGAACCCATGAGTATTACAGGGCTGCTGTTCTTGGGTTTCGACATCTTATCCGGCTTTGCCTTGGAAAGAATATCAGATAAAAACCCCGAGGATGAGCTCGAACCAGAAGGTTGGATTGACCGATTTGAAACCTTGTCAAGATCTGTCGGAGCAGTTGTTGGCCGTCTTCCGCCACCCATCTTGCCACATGAGCAGCAGCCCATAAGTTTGACAAAGCATGGCTTGTGAAAGAGAGACCCACATGATTGACATTTCTCGGCTTCAGCTTCCTGCTCACAAAACAAAAATGAATTGGTGGAGCTGTTTACTAAGAAATTGGAAGCCGTTTAATTGGCTAATTTATCTCTGGGTGACTGATTAGTAAATTGGAATTGTTTGCAAGAGTTTTTGTTCAGAAGAGGCTTAGGGAATCCAGAAGATCTGTTTATAGGGCTGAAATTTTTTTTTCTCCTGACCAGAAATTTCCACGCTTCTAGATTTTCTGTTTAAATAAAAATGCAGTTATATTTGTTACATTTTCTGAACCCACGTCTGTTGCAGCCAAACGACAGTTTAATCTTGAAATTTCAAATGAAAGAAAGTAGTTTCAGGAAAGGAAAAAAAGGAAAAATACAAATAAAAGAACCAGATATAGAGTGTAAAGCGCTGGAGATCAAATTTGAAATTAAAAAAAATCGATTTAGAGATAAAAAGATCATTTTTATATAACAAGTCAGAACTCACTGTGAAAAAGAATAATAGAGGGAGTGAGGATAACCTGGAAAGGGAAAATGAGGGAAGCAGGGTCATCACAGTCTTGCCGGGCAGCACAGGGGATGCCAGAGTCGTAGCAGACGAGGCATTGCTCAGTGATATGCTCGAGGATTTTGTTCGAAACGGTCTCTACCATTATGGGTAGAGCTGCCATAGCAAAAAAAACATGGAAATGAATAATGAACATATACTCTACAGCTCTATCTCCATAAATATATCTGCGAGTGTTACACACATTTAAGAAGATACAGACAAGAAATATTAGAACTAGAAAGGCTGGGAAATGAAGGATTCAACTTGACCATTCTGGTTATTTCAAATATTTCTGTGGCTTGTTTGGAGAATTTAAGTTCCACTATAGACTGATAGCTGATCAGTTTCTTGGCAGTAAAGGCAAACCTACCAGAGTCTAGCCAAGATAGCTCAATTGAATTAAAATCCAGGCCCTGTGAGGTTATGTAGAATTTACAAAAAAAAAACGTCCTCGGATCTTATCCCATCAGGCTTCTGCCGTTGCCCAATTTCTGGCCACTTAATGCCGGGTTTATTTAAAAGAAAGAAATCAAAATAATGTCATTAGATGGCTCAAGATGTTACTTTGAACTTGCAACCTGATGGCTCATCGTTGAGTTGGAAGGGAAGCATTTGCTTCTGACTCCTTCCAAAAGGAGCAACTCCCCCCCTCCCTCTCTGCGTGCACTGTGTACAAATGTAGTTATATCCTAAACGCAGCAAAAGTATCATAAGGTATCATCCACCTCGTCCTCCTTTCGACAAGAATTGGACGCTCAGTGCTATCACCCACCCAAACACAGCCCATGTGGTTTCAGCACAGAGGAAAATCAGAGTCCAAAAACAGCAGCAACTGTGCCATTCTACTGTAGTCAGAGTAAGGACAAAGCAGTTGAGACAGCTCTGATATCCTCACGTTTTTCCCCTGAATGTACCTACATCAGTTGTCATGTCTAGATCAGAAGAGTTGTGTCCAACTCATCTGTGTCAAAATATAATACCTGTCTGTGAGCTAAGATCATGGTTTTTTTTTTTTTGGAAACCATGGGTGGTGTGCATGGCGCTACTCTAAAAGTCTTTCATATTATACACAGTGCTTGTTGTATCCAATAAAAAATGATTAGTTGTCATGGTACACTTCACAACCGCCAACCTCCTTCCTAATACAATCTTGAGCCAAGAGCTATCAATGCAAAGAAAGACCATCTAAAAGCATTTTGGGTGATACTGAGGCCAACTCAGTAGTAAAAGGGTGGGATTCTAGACCGGGCCCTATGATTAGTAAAAACCTTTTTTTTTTTTTTTGGTTGGGGATCAGCAGGCATGACTGTCAGTTGTGGATTAGAAAATTCTCCAATGGGAAACTCAAATAGGTAGCCCAAAGCAAAAAACTGTGTGACTCCTCGAGTGAGTTTTTGAAGATATCTCTTCCTTCAGTCTCTGATCTTCCTTACAGCACACTAATTTCAGTTTTGGTAGTTTTGACCAATGATGGAAGAATCCAATCCAAACTATACAAAGGCATGTGGTCTAGCTAATATTACTCCACATAGAAGTTCTTGATTTCTTGATCAACTTTGGGGGAGGGTGGGAACTTGTGCATCCAGAGGTTATTTTTCTGATTCAACAGCGCACACAGAATTTTAGGTTCTACACATCTCTGGTTTCTTGACCTAAAAGCCAAAGAATGTTAAGGTAAGAAATAAAGAGTGTTGAGAGTCAACAGTAACACTTGTCATAAGAATGAGAAACAAATTGCAACGGAACACACTTAATTCAAATTTATGAAGTGAACCAGCTAATTTCAGCAAGTCATTTTGCTGGAAATTGATTTTCAATGGTCAACATTGATAAGAAACAGCAGAAAGCAGAAAACCACAGGGCAAGAAGAGGGACAAATGAATAGAATAGATGAGGTAAATGAGATATCAAGAAGGAGAGATTCTTTGAAGGCGCTTGTATGAGAACAAAGATAAAAAGGAAGGGGAATAGATAAATTAACCTAATAAGGAGACTAAATAAATCTGTATGGTTGCTGAAAAAGTAACCTAACTGAGGGCCCAATGGGGAACCTTTCTGCCACAAAAATCGCATTGACTATTGCTTTGGAACACATAGCAAAGCAACCGTTCACGATAACAACCCCCAATCCTCAAACTGCAATTAGGTCCAGCCTTCCTCAAGAAAACTTTGAGTATCTAGGAATAAGAGGGTTTGATAAATTTAAATGAAGTGAGATATAGTGAGGGAAGGTTAGCGGTCAGGCAAAACTACCATTTGTCATTACCTGACCTGGTGAAACTTGTCCATTATTGCTGTGTGTTGAAGAAGTAAACTAAATACAACCCACTTATAATTCGAGCTGTGTCTAGAGGAATATGTGAAGATCTATAATGAATTAAAAAGATATCTCAACCTTGGCGTTGCTAAAACCTCGAGATAATAGTCAAGATCAGAGTATTTACATCGTCTTAAAAGGGTAACGTAGAAAAGGGAGAACCTGCCTACTCTGAGTACTCTCTCCTTCTAGGTTTTTAAGTGCAAAGCATGCCCATATCATGAGACTTAGTATGAGATACACAAAAGTATTGATCTTAGCATTGCGTAGGTAACACTAGTATAACCAAGAGTGGATATCAAGACATGTCCACTCTTTGCTTGTCTGTTGAAAGGTTAACCTTAGAGCCAACTCACTTTCTTGTTACTCAAGGCATGTACACAAGCATATGTGAAGATTTACAATGATTTTAAGAAAATTTACTGAACATAGCTTTTTAAAACCTTGAGATCAAAAGCAAGATCAAAGTATTGACATGGTTTTTGAAAGTGCAACATAGACAAGGGGGGAAGTGTTAACTCTCTCTAACTTGTTTTCTAACTTTCCGAGATGCCCATATCACAAGATTTAGCATCATAATTACAAATAAGATGGCACCCTATATGCTGGGATAATGTAATAATATCTTATCAAAGCTGGCGGCATGCCTTTATTGCTTTAAGCAGAAATCTTTCCAGGACCTTTCTAGAAGGTTCAGTTACATGTCTAGGTTTTGAACAGTCATGAAGTTATAGGTGATACTGTGCACTATATCAAACACTTTTAATGAGCAATACTATCACCGTCTACATTGCATTAAATTGGGTGGTCTCCTACTTTTGTCGAGCTTGGTCCTCTTCACATGGTTCCAAATAGCAGCCAGTTCCGATATTTATTGGCAATATCATATGAGGTTTTCAGATACCCAATACAATAATAACCCGATACTACCGGCTCACCTCAGGGCCGATATTGCCAACATTGTTGATATGGATGATATGACTAATATTGACAATATTCATACTAAAGACCATTGGATGCTAGCACCTATATAGAGATTTTAAACTATACTCTTCATCTTCCACATCAACAATGCATACTACACCCTAGATAAAAGGTTGCCCGTCTATTAAGGTAATTGAAGCCCATCAAGAAACAAACTTTAATAAATTATTACTCATTAAAACTATAATATAATTTTAAATTATCTTAAAAGCAAAAATATCATTACTTTTAGGTTACAAATTTACCTCTTCCGATTAAAATGTAACTTTCATTTTATTTTTGCAGGACATTTCATAGAAAAATAACAAACTATATTTTTCAAAAAACCCCTAAGAATAACTTTTGGCGGTAAAAATACTGAAACTTGTGATTCTAGTTGCATCATATAGGTATCGGTTGATTTTCTTTTAAAACCTTGCTACAGATGAATGACAAGCAAAATGTCAGGGGTATATGGGCAATAAGGCAATTAATTTTAAACTCCATTGTTTAGACCATAGGGGTCGAGCTTCCAGACCTGAACCAATTCAACTGAAATGTAACTTCCAATTCAAGAGTTCTTGCTGTAAACCTGAACCCATTTTAACTTGGTACAGATACTCAACCCACAAACCGATAACTTACAGTTTAGTTTATCTCCAACAACCTGATAAGCCACAAACTAATGATCCTTATTGACAAAGCCCTAGTTTCTTTTCAGAAGAAAAGAGGAGCAGCATGGTAGCAAACCAATAGCAGCAGCAGCACATCAACCACATTATTTTTCTTCTTTTAGGTTCTTAAGTGATAGTGTTTTTTTTTTTTTTAATTTATGTTTGTTCTGCAGTTTCAGTTGGTTTCAATCAGTTTTCAGCTGATACTAACTGCAACATAATAAGTTCTGGATAATTTTATATCATATCATCTGAATCCAACAGGCAAGTTCCAGCCCAAGTAGGCCAAAGAACCAAATGCAAAACTCCCAAAACAGATCAATTTAGACCAATTTAAAAGAAAAACATCATGTAGATATTGTCCACTTATGAATGATAAATAAATGATGTGTGTGTGTGTGTTTTTTTTCCCCATAGATTAGTCAAATAAGACAGTCTTATATGTTTATAGTATTTACCTGCAAATGCCCCTTTGGAGAGATCAACAAGGTCCCGGAGTGCAAAAAAATCATTACTCTCAAGTAGATATCCACGAAGTCCAAGGCTTCTTAGAACAGCCTTTCGAAATGGACAACGGACATATGGAAGCATCGCTCCTATTTTCTTCCGGATACCCATAACATGAAGTAGAGCCGGCACTTTGGAAAACAGAAAAGGATTGACTGCACTCACACAAAGCATGGGCTGAAAAGAAAAATTGGTCACATCTAAGTTTGCAGCTAGGGGAAAAAAATAACTTATGCCACAAATATATGGTGGCACCCCCACATGGTTTGAGTCATAAAATAGCAGGCTGGTGAAGCAACTCAACCTAACTTTAGCCAAAAAGAAACAATAAACATGGAGGAAGCCAGGCAACGGCAGTATTAAAAGTACCTGGTCATATATAGATTCCAAATATGCTTTAGCCAATTGAGACACTGGATATAAAGAAAAATCCCAGTGATGCAGGACCTTAGCCGGCAGAACTACAGTATCATTAGTATGGCATGAAGCACAAAACAGCTGGCTGGTGTACTCACAAAACCTTGGTTTATTCCATCCAAATGTCTGTACAATTTCTCGTAACAGGGTCTTTCCAGCATCCAAGTGAGTGTGGCATCCAGCACATGTGTAATGCTGGATTTCCAGTAGTTGTCTCATAGACTTGCGAGGTTTTATCTCAACCACAAGTGAGATGGTCTTTCCCAGCGTAGAAATGGCTTTCAAAGAAGACAAACTTAAAGAGTTCGGACTTCCAAGCTTATTTAGAGATTGAGGGACAAGTGATTTTAACAAGCTAGAGTTAGGAATAACTTGGCCTGGAGATAAAAAACAAACTAGAGAACTAGGAGTTCCAAAAGGGAATTTGGAGTTCAAAATGGACTGCAAACAATCTTGAATAAGAATACTTCTCCCGCTGATGACATCCGGAGAAGCATTCCCAAATATTTTTCTGGATTCTCTCTCAACTCTGGACCATGGAGAAGGAAGGCTCAGCCCGTGGTCTGTGAAGAGAGTATACAGCTGACGGTAAAGAGCAAAGAAATCACGGTACCGGCGCTCAACCTCCCATTGATCTTTACCACTCCACACTCTTATCTTATAGATCGTATATTCCTTGACCCCAACCAGCGTTCCCCAAAAGAAACATCTCCTTTCTTCTGTTTTGCCCCAACAACCGCAACCCGATTGATGTTGGGAGGATATTGGGGAAGGGGATACACATCCTCTGTACCAGAAGTAGAAGCAGTTGAACTGCCATCTCTAAAATGACAAGAATGCTGAGCTGTATAACCACCATTAATAGGAGTGGACCTAGCCCCATGTGAATCCCCTGAATCTAGTAAAATCTCCTCCATTTCAAGGACCATCTCATCGTATGAGTCAAAGGCATCTACCTCCTTGGCCTGCAAAATATCAATACCTTAGAACTTAAAATCTAACAAATTGTTATCGTAAAAGTCAGAAAGATTATAGAAATAACAGGGAAATTAGTTACCATTATAATCTATAAGTAATATTTGCATAATGATTCCAAAAAGAAAATAAAGCTTGATATGTAAACAAAGAAGAAGCAGGAAAAGTCAAAGTCAAACTACACTTGCAAAAGACAAATAAGAAATGATCAGAACTTGGGTCAACAGCAGTAGAGAGAGCCATATGACAATTACATAATATGATTATGTTACCACCGATCAGTATTAGAGCAGCATGATCGAGACGTAACATGATGCCAGATTGTTTTTCCCATTAACAAATAGGTAATTGATCTAAAACGGGCAAAAGATTAGGACAAACTATATTGCATACGCATTGACTTGCTCAAATAAAATAAGAGCATGACAAAAGATCACGCTAGAATCATCATAAAAAAACACACGAGGTTCATGCATCAAATGGATTGTCCTACGGAGCATGATCCAAGAGGACAAACAAAGATCCACTAAACAAATAACAAGGTCTATATGATCAGTTGTCAACCTGACATCAACCGTAAACCCTCTATTAGCTGATTCAAATTCCTAGCCTACGACAGCAGTGAGAAAGTGAGGCAGCCATCAGACCTTAAAGACCACTTGACAGGTAAACAAACCAAGGAGTGACCACCGAATTCCCCTTGACATGAAAGGATCAATTATGCAAATAATGGAAAACTAAGATGATATGATTTGAATTAGTGAAACATTCTTTAAAAGGTAAAGATCATTGGAGACATTGCCAGGCAGGTGACACCTGGCTCCCTCGTAAAGCGGGTATTGGCTTATGGGAGTTCTCAGGACCAAGTCTGTGATACAACCTTCATTCAAAAACAAATTAAAGACATTGCTGCACAAGACATCCAATGATTGATAGTTTAATTCCCAAACTTCTGATAATTGGTAAAACAATCTAAAAGGTTTACATATAAGAAGAACCCCAAATTCCTTCCATGTTCTGTTGTTGCACGCCCACACGAGAAACATTCCTTTTATATTTAAGGAGCTCCTGTTTGGGGAAGTAAATCGACTAAACCAACATTTGAAATCTCAGTATTGGCATTGGCCCTAGATTTTTGGCATCAGAATTAGCAATAAAGGAAGTAATGATCATTTCGTCTTACTCGTAATGGCAAAATCAGTATCATCTCTGTCATATTAACAATATAAGTATTTGCCTATCGGTATAGATATTTAAAACCTTGCATTAAATCACACATCAGTTCATAACAGCAAAATCCTCATTTTATATCTATTTGAAAAATGAATTGGATGCCTCTTAATCAACAATGGCAACATCGAAGTCTAATTACACGAGATTGCTTTGTTGATGTCCATAATCAGATTATAACAACTTATAGCTAACAAAGCTGATGTTATGTGTGTGTTTGCGTGTGTGCGCGTGCACGAGCACAAGAAAATGTATAGTCCAATAAATAACGTGTGTGCGCGTGTGTGTTCGCTTGGTGCAAATGTATAGGTGTAAATAGACAAAAGACTTAAATTATTATGTGTATTTATGTGTTTGCGTGAGCACATGCGTGCATGAGAATGTATAGTCCAACAAATAGTGTTTGTGCGCGCATTTGCTTAGTGCAAATGTATAGGTATACATAACAATAGACTTAAGGTTGATAAGATGTGTCTTCATGTGTGCGGGGGAGCACGTACATGCATAAGCATGTATAGGGCGATAAATAACATGCTTGGGAAGGGTCAAATGTAGATACATCCTTACCCCTTGCATGAAGATATGTGTGACACGGAATGAACTCAAGGCCATAATGGGGCAACCTGACCATTGCGCCAAGGCTTGTCCCCTTCTAAGGGATGCTCAAATAGTTAAGGGGAGAATATAAAGGAACCTCGTAGATAAGGCACTCTGTCATTGCCTTAAGAGAAACCAAGCCACCTCTCATATAAACAAAAAGGCAAGTAGAACTCCATATGATACAATATCCCAAAAACTCATGTCTTAGTAGTGCCTAAACAAACTGAAAGAGGGTCCATTTAATTGCTTCCTACGTAGTGTGGATACTTTGAAGGAGATGTGCCCATTTCGGATATTCTAACATTTGATGGATACATTCAGATACTTATTGTAATTTATTCTAAAATTTACAATGTGTGTTCACGTATTATAAACATATGAGACATTGTCGATGTGTCCAATACTTAGAACTCAAAACTCAATCTAATATTTAAATGATCAGTTTACAACAGTTCTATTATTTGTGAATGCATTGCATCCTAATAAGGGATTCTTAGTTTAAAAAAAATATGATCGTTGATATAATTATTGATTTATACAACTCCAAATATATTTCATAATGTCTAAGATAATATTCTCTGTTAACCATTATATCCTTAGAAATTCATGATATATATAATGGATATTAATGTATGCATGAGTATAATTTCATTATTGCTACACACAATATATAGTATCATGTTCGCGTTTGTATTCTGTATTCGTGTATTTTGTGCGCACAAACATACACAGAAAGTATGTGCACATAAGTTATATCGTATCCATGTTGTACCCTTGTCCTGGCTTTTGAAAATTAGTTGTATCTTTATGTTTGTATCATCCATGTCTTGTATTCATGTTCGTGCTTCATAGATTCTTCCATCTGTTGAATAGTAGTATTAGGGGTGTTCACGGATCAGCTAGAGTGGGTTTTGAGAACACTCTAAACCCAAACCCGAATTCTCAGGCAAGTTTTTGATGGTTTTTAAGTAGTACATTGAAAATAGTAGAGAGATTCGAAGGGGAGAAAATGAGAAATCTCTTGTGTTTCTAAGGTTCCAGGACTCATCCTCTTTATAGAGAGAAAAAAACACAGCCCTTGTAGACGTAAAGTGTTCCTAAAGGAACTCTTTAAGTAATTCACTTTAAAAGTTAGATTAAAATGATGTGGTTCGTCAGCCCATGGTTGTTTGAATTGTTCACTATGATCCCTAAAATGTTTATGGGAGATAAATCAGGTGATTTGGTTTTTACTAACCTTTGAATCAAGTAGTTTTTAAATGAACAACTTTAGAACAAGTGAGACGGCTTTAAGACAACTTGACTAATCAGTTAGAGGAATCAAATCATGTCATCTCCCTTCCATAGAAATTTTATAGCTTGAATATCATATGAAGTGAATGTGCGGGGAAATTATTGATGAGTTGATTTACCATGTGATTCTTGGCCTACAAAAATGTTGTGGTGGGTCATTCCATGGATGTCTGGAATTGTTCATCATGATCCCCATGCCCTAAAATGTTTATCGGAGATGAATCAAGTGATTTTGTTTGCTCTAACCTCTGAATCAAGTAGTTTCTAAGTGAACAACTATTCAATAATAGAACAAGTGAGACCAATTTGAGACTGTTTGATTAATCAGTTACAGGAATCAAACCATATGATCTCCCTTTCGTATAAATTTTAGATCATGAATACCACAATGAAGTGAATATACGAGGTGGATAATCAATGGTTTGGTTTACCATGCGATTCTTGGCCGACTCAGAAGGTACCAGATGTGTGTCCTTATAAGAGTGTGTATCTACATATCTATATATTCACACAACACACACATTTCACTCTTATTTCATTTGGCAGTTAAATTTATCAGAATGAGAGGATACACGGATGAAGTCGAACAATAAAGAGAAGAAAAAGTGTTCAACATCTTAAAAGGCATCATCATTGAGAAAAGTGCCCGAAATTTTGGAGTTTTTCTTAATTTGGCAAGTTTCCTCTTGAGAAAGTGGACCTATAAGCTCTCTACTTACCTGTTTTATAGTTTTTCTTTTCCCTCCAGAGCTCAACATCCACTAAATGTTGCCGTGTAGGTTTGTTCTTCTAGGAGAGGGATATTTCAGTTTACTGCCTACCTCGCATGCATCAATATAACAGTCAGTTGTGTCACTCGATGCAAGGAGGTTGGCTCTAATGCATCTTACAGGTTCAGGGGCATGAATAAACTTGTGTAGAAGGTAGTTTCACCATTTGACCATTAACCATATTATTGATGTAATATCTTGGCACCCGCCCATTGTTAAACAGGGACCAGATCAGCTATTTTTCCAACCTTTTAAGAATAAAATCTCATTAGATGGCAAACTCAACCCAACTTAATGAGAATCATTAGAACAAAATAAGACATACGGAATCAAGCAAATCATTTAGTCAAATTTAACTTAAATCTGAAAAATATGTATGACACCCCCAAAACAAATAAATGAAATAAATGTTGGATTCCATACTACTCTATGTAGAGCTTGCAATTTGAAGCTTATCAGGGCAGATAAGAGCATGTCATAAAAATGTCAGATTAAAAAATATAAATATCTCATACCAATAGCAAATTAAAATTTAGCAAAAAGAAAGTCCAAGATAACTATATTTCAAAATAGGTTTGCATGAAAACAACAACAAAACAATAAGGAAAAAAATGCAACAAGTTTTATTTATCTAAGGGAATAGTAAATCAGTATTTAACTGACCTCATCTGATAGATGATCCTCGCCAACCATGTCTGTAGAATCAAAATTTCCGACTGCAGTGCTTTCAAGAGCCAAATCCCGACCGATCCCAACTATGGGCAGTAAAGAACTGAGCCCATCAACTTCTTCAGCCTCAGTATCCTTCCCCTCAAAAGCTCTATTCAGGGCGTTAAAAGACTGTTCATAAATACCATTGCAAAGAGGTGTTATTGTAAGTTCCGATTCATCCTCTGTTTGTTTGATAGGAACTTCAGCTGCATCAAAACCAGAAACTTCCTCAATGTGTGCAGATGCAGTTTCTCTTCTAACAACTTGATCAATCTTTGAACAACCTTCTTTAGAATTTTCTTCTGAAGGAGATATTTGCAGGCTTGAAACTTCAGAATCTCTCACCGTCTTGGGATCAGTTTCTTTTTCTATTACGGAGGGGCCATCTACATGACCTGTTGATGGGTGTTGCTGCACTACTCGATCTTCGTACAATGACATCGATCCTAAACCATCTGCCCCTCTTTCTTGCTCAAACTCGTCCCAATCATCAGCTCCAAAAGCCACCAATGAGTTCATGAACAGTGGGTTTCCGCTCTCACTCGCAATTTCTTTGCTACATTGCAGGTTATTCCTCTTTACAAATTGAATCCTACTCTCATCGCCTGAACCATAATCAATACTTGATTCCTCGCCTTCTGAATCTTCACAACTTAAATTTCCACTAAAACCAATCTCTTCTTCATAAGACCCACTTCCAATGGCTGAGTTCATTGCATTTTCGACAGATTTGCCCTTAACTGGAGATGAAGCATTTTCCGCGGATTTCAGAAATAATTTGGACCCAGTTCTAATTCTACTCGAAGAACTCATTCCACCCATCAAAATTACATCTTTACCATTCTCTCTCGGGGTTTCAACTCCACCGCCATCCGGAAAGCCATCAAACCCATTCCAACGATGAGAATTCTTCAAAGAATCCAACAACTCGCTGTAATTCCCAACCGAGCTGCATATGCTCGCGCTTCCTAAGGCTGAATTCGCACTGCAGTAGCGGTCGAGCTCCGATCCATCGCACGAGGAGTAATTGGACGACGCCGCCGGAGATCCCACGTCGGCATCGGAATCCTGGGGCCCACGGGAAGATGATTCATCGAGCGGATCCATGAGAAAACGGAACTTCTAGGGTTTTGGGATCTTAAGAGCTCGGGTTTTGTATCGAAGAAAGAGGGGAACCAGAGGGAGATCGTGAAGGTTTACCTCGCTCTGATCGGGGCAATTTTCGGGGCGATCTTGAGAGGCAGGAGATTCTCCGGCATCATTTACGGCTCTTCCTCCCTCCGTTTGTCTCCGCCCCTCTAACGTGCGCCGTCGGCGTCTTTCATCGCATCCGTCCGTTTTTATGGAAACTTTTGAAGAATTTTGTTTCCAGTTGTCGTTGTATGATTCACGTGTATATTAGTTTATATTATGTAAGAGAGCCCATCTTGCCACTTCAGGTCCCATGGTCTAGTGGTGAGGACATTGGACTCTGAATCCAGTAACCCGAGTTCAAATCTCGGTGGGACCTATTTTTTTAACACACTTTCAAATCAGGAAAATTTTGAATTGAAAGGAAACGTGATTTTTTTTTTTTTTAAAAATAAGGCAGCAATAATTTTACGCCCTAGTTTAGTTTGAAATTGATCTATTTTTCTCCGCAACAACTTTGAAATGGCACAACAGAGCCCACAAAAAGATATGAAAAATGAAAATAAGAGAAATTTTTGGCTACTTTTGAAAAGATTTAGATGCAAAATTGCAAAGCTTTTGTAATCAGAATTTAATTGCAAGGCATCTAACTTCAAATTTTACTTAGTTGAATTTATTGAAAATTTTTCTTACCCCGCGTCAAAATAAAAAAAAGGTGACGTTAGGAAAAATGCACGCTCAACATTATCTTTTGCCATGCAATTACGTAGACATACCTTTATTATATGAACAGTTACGAAGATTATTGGTCTTATGAAATTGTATCAAAATATGACTCCTGATTTGCTGATGTCTGCTGTAAATTAGTGTCATTTTAGTGAGTCTGTGACTACCAATTTCTCTGATATCTTTAGCTTGGGTTCGATTTTGAAAGAATTATCATGATATTTATGGGTCGAAACGATTTCGCGGGGCAATTTATGTAGCTAATATCTGCATTTTTATTTTTGTAACTACTAAAACTTTTTATTACTAATATATGCAACAAGTAGAACAAATTGTTGCCTACTAATTGTTCCGATGCCCTCGTCTTTAGATTGATTCTTTAATTCGTGTGATTTCTACATTTTCATTCTGTAGTCATATTTCCGCAGTTTTGGTTGGTTCCACACGAGGGGCTGACCAGAGTTCGATTAAAACTGAAAAATCCGTCTGAAACCCGAAAACTGAAACCGATCCGAGCCGAACCGCATGAATTCGGTTGGGTTTCAGTATCGGGTTCCAAAACCCGAACCCGACCGAAACCGAACCGAGTCAAGGATTTGGGCTTTAGCCCAAATGGGCCCCATTTCGGATCGGGTATGGCTTAGTCAGTTTGCTCAATGACCCGACCCGGCCCCGAACAGCAAAACCATATTCCCCTTATTATTTCCCCAACCCACTCGTATCAGCCATTTGCCATGCTCCACCTCTCATCTTGTCGCAATGGCTTCGTCGGTCGTGCTCCGAAACCTTAACTCGAAAAGCCTCCTTCAGTTCTCTGCCCCCTCTTTTCTTCTCTCTCTCTCTCTCTCTCTCTCTCTCTCTCTCTCTCACTCTCTCACTCTTGCTGTCGGGGATCAATCTCTAGCCCCTTTTCTTCTCACGAGTTGGGATCACTACTCGGATCGAATGTGGAAAAACACTTGGATGCTGGGCTCTGTTGGCGGCGTGATGTAAGAGACCAAAGAATAAGGTAAGGCAAACAGCAAGCCAAAATAACTTCACCTATCGACATCACCTTCATCAGACCTGTCGACAGGTTTTTCCTAAAAGTCAGGGGTTTACAGTCTGCCTCTTGACTGTCGATAACACCCTTCAGTTGTTGCAAGTCCTATTGAGTATCTGCTGGATTCTGAGTTTATTTAGGATTTTGTTTTTAGGTTTAAATTGGACTCTAATTAATCTTTCTTTATTTTGAATTTAGATTTTCTAGATAAATAGGAGCGGCGCGGCCGTGGCCAAGGAGGAGGAAGAGGAGAGTGAGAGTGATAGTGACGATGATGGTGAAGATAATGATGTAGAAGATGATGCTAGTGATGAAGAGGGGTGATGGAGTGGTTGTTGGCCCAAAGGCCTTCCACTCTAGTTTTGATGATGATTAACTCATGTAGTTATGTGTACTAATAATCTTGTGATTTTAGTTTCAGATCATTAATCAAGATATTAGTTGGTGATTAGCTTCAACAAGATGATTTGGAAGCTTTCACATGTTGATTCAAGAGCCCGAGCGTTAAAGATCATATATAGCACTTGCTCGGTGGATCAAAGAGTTTTGGATCGAGTCGGCTTGGAGATTGCGCTCTACAAGTAGACATCGGTACCATAATTTAGTTTTGTGTTTAGATTCAAATTGTAAAGATTAGAATAGTATGATATGCTCAAGTTCACAACACACACGTTTCATGTTTTGAATATTGGTTTTCGGTTTTTCCGTTTTTGGTTTAACCGATCTTGGTTGCATGAATAGATATTATATCAAAACAAGTTTACATGGATTAAAGTTAGGCTTCAAAGAAGCTCCCCCTTAACTCATGCATAAGGATAAACAACAAATATGTGCAATGAATACTATAGGATCTTGATTTTGATTTCCATTCCATTGGTTTTTTCCACACTTGAGCTACATCTACTTTCTTATTCTATAGGATCTTTGTGTGGGAGAAAGAAATTGTTTGTGGTTGTTGTTTAGACCATCAAGTTGAAAACCCTTCATTTGCTTGGCTTTGTGCCTTTCCCTCATTGTGTTGAGGAGGTTGTGCATTTGGGTTGTATCCCTCAAGTGGTGAGGTGATCCTTGTGTTGCTTTGTGCTAATCCCTCAAATTGTGAGGTGATTGTTTGTTGGCTTGGAGTTGTGCCTCAAGGAGGAGGTTGTGTTTGTAAGGAGAGGAGTTGGGTACTCCTTATAATTGTTATTGCCCCAAATCCTCGGTGGAGGTTCCCTTTATGGGAGTCCTTTGTGGACAAGCTAGTGGACTTTAAATCCTTCTGGGTGAAGGCGGGGATGTAGAGCTGGGTCCTCGAACCTCGAAACATATCTTGTTGTTTGCGCTTATTCCCTTGGCTCTTACTCTATCTCTCTCTCTTTACTTTGTGCCTTGCATCAATTCATATTGTCATTCATAATTATTTGCTTGGCTTGTTTGAGTGTGCATCTCTTGTTAATTGCAATTAGATTTTAAATTTCGCATTTAGTTGACTAGATTAGCATTATCACCTATTCACCCCCCTCTAGGTGATTTCAATTGGTATCAGAGCCTCTGCTCCTGATATTTAGGTTTAACCACCTTGGAGTGAGATCTTGGTTTGCTAATCTTCATTTGCATTGTTCATTTGCACACATATAGTTGCACTCATGGATAGCCCTCCTATGTTTGACTTTTTTAGACTTGATGTTTGGAAGGCCAATATGAGTAGTCACTTAAAAAGCCTAGGACATCTAGTTTATCAAGCCACCACTCAAGAATCCTACCCAAATCATAGCAAGCATAAAAAGGCTAATGCATTAGCACTTAAAACACTTAGAGCATCTCTTAATGAAGATCTTTTACCGGTGTTTGATCGTTATGATTCGGCTTTTACAGTTTGGAGCATATTGACTTCTCCCGAGCTACCAAGGATCATCAACAAGTTGAGAAGATCTAGGAGAGACATGTCCGATGAGCATTGCCTCATGGTCCAAGGGAAAAACTCTCTTGAGGTACAATCGGATTCTCAATTAGATGATTGCTCTAGTTCCTATTGCGATGGTTGTTTAGAAGCTCAAACCTTAAATATGGAACTTGCCACAAAGTTTGAAAATTTTTTGGAAAAACATAATCTTTTGAAAAAGAATAATCTTGAACTAAAAGAAGAAATGAAGGATTTATGCTCAACTTTTGAATCGGTTTTGCAAGAGAAGGAAGAGATTACTAGTGAACGTGACTCACTAAGATCTCAACTAGACCTTGCCCTAAAAGAGATTGATGTTTTGAAAAGCAAAAATGATTGTGATGATGTTGTGAAAAACAACGAGATTTTATCTTCAAAATTGGATTTTGTTTTAAAAGATAATCTTGTTTTGAAAAATGAAATTGATTTCATTACAAAAGAATTGGATTTAGTTTTAAAGAAAAATGAATCTTTGAAAAATGATTTAGATTCTCATGTTTGCCATGCTAGTGTAGCTTCTTCTTCTAGCACACCTATTGCATGCTCCACTTTATCTTCTAGAATTGAAAATGACATAAATGTTTTGAAGAAAAGTGTTGAATGTTTGGGCTCCACTTTGAGCCAATGTACTTTGGATCATACACGCTTGGAAACCTTGGTTCGTAAGAAACAAGTTCCATCTTTGCATGCACACCCTTCACGGCATACACATGCTCATCACGATCACAAACTTCACACTATGTATGCCCATGTGTACACGTGTACACATTGTGGTCGAAAAGGCCACCTTGCTAGATTTTGTTATGATCGTTTACATGTTGAAAATTTAGCAAATAATCTTGTTTGGGTTAGGAAAGATACTAACCCCTATGGACCCAAAAGAAAATGGGTACCAAAGACCACCCCTCATATATTTGATGTAGGTGTGGGCTCTCGCATCACGTGAGAGTGGCGGTGCCTTGGAGTGGATGTGTTCCGTGCTTAAGAGAAAACTAATTTGGATGCATCACTTTCAAGGGGAGTTTGGTGGAGAGGACCACCATTGGTTTGGAGAACTAGAGAGGTGCCTTCATCGGTTTTAGTATCAATCTCTAACTCCCATTTTTATTTGCATGCTTTTCATATTATTGTTTATAACATGTTTTGATGTTTGTTGATTATTATGATTATGCCATGATCATTAGATTAGTGATATACATGTTTAGTTACTTGAGACACTTCTTGTTTTATATGGATCTATATTTAGTGTTCTCACCTTGTTTAAACTAATATGTATGCCCTAGATCTAATGCACATGCATATACATAATGATCATATGGATGTTTATGATTTGTTTTGATGACTCGTGTTTTTGTTTAGTATGTTGAATGCCATGTATTAGACCATTGACATGCATGTATAGCTTATGAGATCACCCATGTTTATATGGACTCATTTGTTGTGTTCTCACTATTTATTTAGCTATTATGTATTTTATGATTCTAATAGCATGTGGATTTTCTTCATGATCATTTTTATGTCTATCATGTTGATTTATGTGTCGTTTTATGCTTCACGTTTTGGATATATGTTTAGATGTTAGTTTTCATTAAGACTAGGATTTATACTCGTACATAGAATGGGCCACAAGTAAATCTTTTTATGTTTGTGCTTGAATGCCTATTTGTACCCATTAGATGTGCTAGTATAGTCTAGTTTTGATGATTCATGCATTCTAACTTGTATTCCTCATTTTGAATATGATCATGTGTTTTAACTTCATGCATATGTCTATCTTGTCCAAACTATTGATTATACATGTACATCCTTGAGCCACGTGCCTTCATGCATATACTTTTGTGGACTCATTATGTTTAGGATATGTATGTATACTTTAATTTGTACATGACATACATATGCCTTGAAGTTTAAATCGTTTTGATGATTTTCATGTTTTTAGGTAATTTCTATTGGTAATGAAAATCTAGTTTTTCATATTTTCATGTTTTTAAGGAATTTCATATGAGCTTAATTGAATATTTTCATGTTGATATGTGTCACATTATACTTGTGAAAGCACACCTAGAGGGGGGGTGAATAGGTGTAAGTGCTAATTTAGAAACTAAATGCTCTAAATGCGGAAGCTAATGCAAATTTTGCAACACACTTAATACAACACACAAGTGTAGCCGAATTCCCCGTGAAGGGCTCTGGACTAACTCCTCTTAATTCCCCTAGATATGGGTTGAGGTGCTATGTGAAGCTCTTGTGGTTAAGTACAAGTGAGGCGCACACACAAGCAAGTAATAGATATGACAATATGAATCAATGCTCAACACAAGCAAATATGATATTATGATATGAATGATGCTTTGCACAATTAAAAGAAAGAGAGAGGGTTAGAGAGACAATGGATCAAACGCTAACAACAAGATATGTTTCGAGGTTCGAGCCCCTAGCTCTACATCCCCGCCTACACCACCGCGTAGGATTTCCAATCCACTATCTCCCACCGAGGGAACCTCCACCGAGGAGGATTTGTTACAACACAAGGAGTACCAAACTCCTCTCTCAATACAAACACCACCTCACACAAGAGGGGTAGGCCCTTAGCCAAACAACAACCAATCCACCTCACACTTGAGGGATACAAACCAACAACCAACTCCACCTCACCAAGAGGGAGTAAACACCAACCTCAACCTCTACCGAAGAGGGAGCAAACCAATACCGCTCCGATCAACCTCTACCAAAGAGGGATACACAAAGTAAGGAGGGTTTACAACTTAGAGGCTCAACAACCTCAAACAATCTCTTTTCCACAAAACAAAGATCCTAATAGATTAGGATAGAATGATATAGCTCAAGTATGGAAAACTAGGTGTTTGAAAAACAAAAACTCAAAGAAAAATACTTGGGAAAAACTCTTGTAAAAGATAGAAAATGAAAGTCAAGACAAATCTCCCAAAATATTCTTTTCTTTGATTTTCCCAAACCCTAAAACACAAAACCAATTTGGAAGTTTAAAGCCCAAAAACACTTTTGAAAACTTCTTTTAAACTCAGGAGAAACTGGGAATTTTTCTTGTTAAAAATCTTGGCCAAAAACCCAAAGGAGTGGGGTTTATAAAGGCCAAAACAGAAACTAGCCGTTAGGCTGATCTGGCAGCCTGACAGGCTAGCGGTCGGCCGACCGGCCGACCGCCAACGGTCAAAAATCCGACCGTTGGAGCAAACCGGTCGACCGCCCGGCCGACCGAAATAAACAGAGAGCATTGCTCTCAGGTTCGGTCGGCCGCCCGGCCGACCGTCCCTGTGTCTGCCAAACGTGCACAAGCTTGTGCACGTCGGTCGACCGCAAGGGTCGACCGGCCCTTGGTACGGTCGACCCGTGCGGTCGGCCGTCCTGGCCTGTCAGCCACTGTTCTGGGACAGAAATACAGTTAAAACATTTTTCTAAAAATTCTTTTGAGTCTTGTAAAAATCTTCAAAAATAGTTTTATCACTTTGCATTGATATATAAACATGTGATAAACATTTCAACTCAAATATCAAGCATATGAAACCATTTTTGTATTTTAACATTTTTACCAAAAACTAAAACTTGTATTTTTATCAAACTTGGATTTTTCAACACATGAATAGAGAAGTCAAAATAAGTTTGTTTAAAAGTTAAGCATGCATGTATAGAATGAAACAACTATGCATATATCAATTAAACTTGTTTTGATCAACTATTCATGAAAACCAAAAACCAAACATAAAAACGTGTGTGTTATGTGCACTTGAGCATATCAACTATACTAAGCTTTACAAATAGATTTAAACACACTATCTAAATTATGGATACCTAAGTCTTCTTGGCGATCTCCATCTTCAAGTAGACCCGATCTAAAAATCCATCCATGGGTTAGGCAATGTGTGATCTTGAAGCTTGAGCCGTGGAATCACTTGTGAAGCTTCCAAACACCTCTTGTTGAAGCTATCACCAAACTAACATCTTGTTATAAGATCTGAGAGTAAAAACACAAGAATATTAGTAAACATAACTACATGAGTTAATCATCATCAAAACTAGGGTGGAAGGCCTTTGGGCCAACAATCTCCCCCTTTTTGATGATGACAAAACTCATGGAGTTATATATGCATGGATTAAAGTTAAGCTTCAAAGAAGCTCCCCCTTAACTCATGCATAAGCAAATAAACATAATATGCAATGAATATTAAACATGAATGCATAGATATGCATAAACAATAAAAGGTTCTAGATACCAAATGAAATGTTCAAAAACATAACATGCTCTAGATACCAGTTAAATTAAACTAAATTAAACTTAATATATGCAAAAACATAACTATGTATATATAAATCTTATAAACTCAAAATCTTTCTCCCCCTTTTTGTCAATCATCAACAAAAGGGGTAAAAATCAAAACAAATAAAATTTTCTCACCCCTTTTTTTTTTTAATATAAAGAATTTTTCTCCCCATTTTTGTCTAAAACAAAAACATATCAATAAGGGGTTACGATCAATAAGATATCAAAGAAAAAGATATGACAAAGTAGCATCTTGATATCAATTGAAAGTAAATATAAAACAATCAATAAATGGTATATGCTATATACATTCATGAAGAGGAAGACGCTAAGTTAACTTCCCTACACATATGCATTATATGAAGAAGGGATGATAAGCCCCAATTCACATAACACATATTATGTAATGCATAAGGAGAGATGTGAAGCTCCCCCTACACACGTGTATCACATAAAGAAGAGTTATCAAGCTCCTCAATACAAAATGCACTCAACATGAATCTATATGTAGAAGAGATGTTAAGCTCTCCTTGCATATAGGCAACATAAATCAAAAACTTTGAATTTTTCTTTAAACAAAATTTTTATTTTTGATATCAATTTAGAAACAATGATGAGATTTATTGATACCAATTTAAACTTTATATTCTATCATAAAGCAAGGGAGTGAAAATACAAATACCAATTGAAATAAGAAAATTGAATTTTCTCCCCCTTTATGAAATACAAACTAAAACAATGCGTAGGCTTGATACCAATTTGAAAATAATTAGTTGAAATAGGATAATCATTAAGGTTTTCAAGCTTAGCATAAACAAATATTTGTGCTCTAAGATATAGGAATATAGTAGGCACAAATAAAACATATATGTATGAAAAAAAAATAGATATCAATAGACATTGATACCATTGAAATGAAAGCATACATATATAAACACATATGAGTATACAAAAGAATCAAGATTGATACCAATTGAAAGAGTTCAATGATACCAATTGACATAACAATAAAAGCATGGTATAACTCATATCAAAATGAAGAATACGAACTAGTTAAAATAGAAATTTTGTTAACTAGTACGAAATCCTTCAAGTAAGGAATAAACTAAAAATAATTTTCATAAAATACATGTAAATCACATAGCACTCAAAAACACTCAATATTCAATAAAGTCCATACATACTCATGAAAACATACTCATGAGAAATATTTTAAAAAAAAATGGTGAGTGTACAAGTAATGTGTGACATGGCATTATGAAATTTCCAATTAAGCTCAAAATTCCTTGAAACAATGAAAGTCATCAAAACAAAACTATTTAATCTTCAAGGTATATGTATGTCCTATACAAGCTAAAGTATACATACATATCCAAACACAACGAGTCCACAATAGATATATGCATGAAGGCACGTGGCTCAAAAAGGATGTATATGTATAAGAATAGTTTGGATAAGATGGACATATACATGAAGTTAAACATCAAACACGAAATCAAGAAAAACTAAATTTTCACCAAAACAAATTTCATTTCAAGGTCTATGTATGAATTGTCAACACAATAAGTATACATACATATCCCTAAACACAATTGAGTCCATATACATAGATTTGCATGAAAAGCAAATGACTCTAAGGGTATACATGTATAACTTAAGGTTTGGCAAAATGCACATATACATGAAATGTAAAACACATGATCTACAAAACAAATCCAAAATGGGAATACAAGTTTAAAATGTATGAATCATCAAAACTAGACTATACTAGCACATCTAATGGGTTCAAATAAGCAATCAAGCCCAAACACATATAGATTTATTTGTGGCCCACTATATGCACAAGTATAAATCCTAGTCTTAATGAAAACTAACATCTAAACATGTAATCAACACATGAAGCATAAAACTAAGATATAAATCAACATGATAAACATAAACATGATTATTATGAATATCCACATGTTATTAGATTTATGATGTACATGATAGCTAATCAAATACGAGAATACAAAATAATAATCTATATTAAACATGGGTGTCTCAAATACTATACATGTATGTCAAGAATCTAATTAACATGGCATTTTCATACTAATCACTAAACAATGAAACATGCTATAAACAATGAATATGAAAAGCATGTAAACATAAATAAGGAGTTAGGAATCGTTACCAAAACCTGGAAGGCAACTTTCCTTGTCTCCAAAACATGGTGGTCATCTCCACCAAATCTTCCCTTGAAAGTGATGCATCCAATTGATTTCCATGAAGCTCGGAACGCATCCACTCTAAGGTACGGTAACCCTCACGTCATGTGAGAGCCCACACCTACATCAAAAATAGGAGGGGTGGTCTTTGGTACCCATTGTCTTTTGGGTCCATGAGGGTTAGTACCTTCTCTAACCCAAACAAACTTCTTTGCTAAATTTGAAACATGTAATCTATCATAACAAAATTTAGCAAGGTGGCCCATACGTCCACAATGTGTACAAGTGTACACATGAGCATACATAGTGTGATGGTGTCCATGAGGAGCATGTGTATGTCGTGGAGGGTGTGCATGAAAAGATGGAACTTGTTTCTTTCGAACCAAGGATTCCAAGCGTGTGTGGTTCATGGCACATTGGCTCATAGTGGATCCCAAACAATCAACCTTCTTCTTAATTAAATTTATATCATTTTCAATCAAGGAAGAAGTGTGGCATGCAATAGGTGAAGTGTGAGATACAACACTAGCATGGCAAACATGTGAATCAATCTTATTTTGCAAAACTTCATTCTTCTTCAAACAAACATTCAAATCATTTGAAATAGAAATTATTTTATTTTTCAAAGCAACATTTTCTTTTAAAACAAAGTCAACTCTTGAAGACAAATTTTTATTTTTCTTCAAAAGTATTTCACAATCATTTTTAGATTTTAAAACCTTATTTTCTTTTAATACAAGTTCAAGTTGAGACCTTAATGAATCCCTTTCATTATAGACCTCAACCTTCTCTTGCAAAATCTTGTCAAGTTTAGAAGACAATTTTTCATTTTCTTTAGTTAAAGTAAAGGTCTTCTTTTTCAAAACATTATATTTTTCTATTAGTTTTTCACAAACAATAGAAAGTTCTTCATTTAAAGCATGGGGATCAACAAAATCATTACATGAAGAACTAGCATCATCATTATCTAGTTGAGTTTCCGATTGTACCTCAAGGGAGTCATTCCCTTGGACCCTGAAGCATTGAGAGTCAGATTCTCCACTAGACTTCTCCGGTTGAATTGGCAATTGAAGCTTGGAGGTGGTGGTTGTGGTAGTCAACAAATTCCACACTGCAAAGGCGGAATCAATATTAGAAACATGTAAAAGATATTCTTTTGAAAGTGTGCTTCTAATAGCCTCAAGGGCTTGTGCATTGGCCCCTATATGAATGCGATTTCCAAGATAGCATTTCTTGGTAGCGGCAAGGAAAACATGCAAACCTAGGGTCTTTAGGTACATGGACATCCTATACTTCAAAACAACAATGTTGGAAGGGTCAAAACTAGGTGGGGTCATGAAGTCCATGGTAAACTATATGAGTGTGCAAACAAGCAAATACAAACAATAGATTAGCAAACAAATGGATCTCACTCCTAGGATGTTAAGCCTAATATCAGGAGCGTAGGCTCTGATACCAATTGAAAGCACACCTAGAGGGGGGGTGAATAGGTGTAAGTGCTAATCTAGAAACTAAATGCTCTAAATGCGGAAGCTAATGTAAATTTTGCAACACACTTAATACAACACACAAGTGTAGCCGAATTTCCCGTGAAGGGCTCTGGACTAACTCCTCTTAATTCCCCTAGATATGGGTTGAGGTGATATGTGAAGCTCTTGTGGTTAAGTACAAGTGAGGCACACAAACAAGCAAGTAATAGATATGGCAATATGAATCAATACTCAACACAAGCAAATATGATATGATGATATGAATGATGCTTTGCACAATTAAAAGAGAGAGAGGGTTAGAGAGACAATGGATCAAACGCTAACAACAAGATATGTTTCGAGGTTCGAGCCCCTAGCTCTACATCCCCGCCTACACCACCGTGTAAGATTTTCAATCCACTATCTCCCACCGAGGGAACCTCCACCGAGGAGGATTTGTTACAACACAAGGAGTACCAAACTCCTCTCTCAATACAAACACCACCTCACACAAGAGGGGTAGGCCCTTAGCCAAATAACAACCAATCCACCTCACACTTGAGGGATACAAACCAACAACCAACTCCACCTCACCAAGAGGGAGTAAACACCAACCTCAACCTCTACCGAAGAGGGAGCAAACCAATACCGCTCCGATCAACCTCTACCAAAGAGGGATACACAAAGCAAGGAGGGTTTACAACTTAGAGGCTCAACAACCTCAAACAATCTCTTTTCCACAAAACAAAGATCCTAATAGATTAGGATAGAATGATATAGCTCAAGTATGGAAAACTAGGTGTTTGGAAAACAAAAACTCAAAGAAAAATACCTGGGAAAAACTCTTGTAAAAGATAGAAAATGAAAGTCAAGACAAATCTCCCAAAATATTCTTTTCTTTGATTTTCCCAAACCCTAAAACACAAAACCAATTTGGAAGTTTAAAGCCCAAAAACACTTTTGAAAACTTCTTTTAAACTCAGGAGAAACTGGGAATTTTTCTTGTTAAAAATCTTGGCCAAAAACCCAAAGGAGTGGGGTTTATAAAGGCCAAAACAGAAACTAGCCGTTAGGCTGATCTGGCAGCCTGACAGGCTAGCGGTCGGCCGGCCGGCCGACCGCCAACGGTCAAAAATCCGACCGTTGGAGCAAACCGGTCGACCGCCCGGCCGACCGAAATAAACAGAGAGCACTGCTCTCAGGTTCGGTCGGCCGCCCGGCCGACCGTCCCTGTGTCTGCCAAACGTGCACAAGCTTGTGCACGTCGGTCGACCGCAAGGGTCGACCGGCCCTTGGTACGGTCGACCCGTGCGGTCGGCCGTCCTGGCCTGTCAGCCACTGTTCTGGGACAGAAACACAGTTAAAACATTTTTCTAAAAATTCTTTTGAGTCTTGTAAAAATCTTCAAAAATAGTTTTATCATTTTGCATTGATATATAAACATGTGATAAACATTTCAACTCAAATATCAAGCATATGAAACCATTTTTGTATTTTAACATTTTTACCAAAAACCAAAACTTGTATTTTATCAAACTTGGATTTTTCAACACATGAATAGAGAAGTCAAAATAAGTTTGTTTAAAAGTTAAGCATGCATGTATAGAATGAAACAACTATGCATATATCAATTAAACTTGTTTTGATCAACTATTCATGAAAACCAAAAAACCAAACATAAAAACGTGTGTGTTATGTGCACTTGAGCATATCAACTATACTAAGCTTTACAAATGGATCTAAACACACTATCTAAACTATGGATACCTAAGTCTTCTTGATGATCTCCATCTTCAAGTAGACCCGATCCAAAAATCCATCCATGGGCTAGGCAATGTGTGATCTTGAAGCTTGAGCCCTGGAATCACTTGTGAAGCTTCCAAACACCTCTTGTTGAAGCTATCACCAAACTAACATCTTGTTATAAGATCTGAGACTAAAAACACAAGAATATTAGTAAACATAACTACATGAGTTAATCATCACCAAAACTAGGGTGGAAGGCCTTTGGGCCAACAACTTGTACACTCACTTTATTAGTTTACTCATGATTTGTTTTCATGAGACTATGATATGGGCTTTACAGACTTTGAGTGTTTAGTGATTATGTGATTTACATGTGTTTCATGAAAAACAATTTTATTTTATTCCTTGCTTGAAGGATTTCGTACTAGTTTAAAAAAATTTTCCTAAAACTAGTTCGTATTCTTCACTATGGTAGAGATTTTCAAACATACTACATTTTCAAACCTATTTTTAAAAACCCCTACCTTCTAAGGGCGGATGGATGGGCGATCATGCTCATGTATGCTTTATATTGAAAATCATTTTAATCTTAAACATGATTGGGAGGATAGGAATATGAGATATACACTTGATCTTATTGTTGTTTCAATTGGTATCATTGAATTCTTTCAATTGGTATCAATCTTGACATTTCTTGTATACTCATATATTTTCGTATATGTATGCTTGCATTTCAATATTATCAATTTCGATTGGTATCTAATATTCCATACATATATACTTGTTTATGATAAGCTTGAGTTTCAACTTTGTTTCAATTGATTTAGCTTTCAATTGGTATCTTAATTCGAGCCTTATCATAGTTTTTATTGGTATTTCATAAAGGGGGAGAAAATCTTATATTTCATCTTTCAATTGGTATTTTGTATTCAACTCCCTTACTTTATGATAGAAAAATAATGATTTCAATTGGTATTTTGTTTCCCACTCCCACACTTTATGATTAAAATTTTTAAGGCATATGATATCAAAATCAAATTTGTTTATATACTTAAAAAGAATAATAATTTCAATTGGTATTAAGATTTATGTTTAGAAATTCAAAATTTGTAATGTTTAATTTCAATTGATATCAAGATTTTTTATTTACAATTGATATGATATTTGTTTACTTATCAATTGGTATCAAGATTTGTGTTTTTCAATTGGTATAGTTTCACTTTTTAATTGGTATCAATATGCACTTCCTTGACACATTTTTAATTGGTATCATATTTGAGTTTAGACAAAAAGGGGAAGAACATCCCTTGATTGATTCCTTGTTTTGAATAAAAAGAATATGTGTATTAGTTTTGTTTTGTCTTTAACCCCTTTGTTGATGATTGACAAAAAGGGGGAGAAGAATTTGAGTTTATATGCATGTTTGTATGCATGTTTTATGTTTTTATTAAGTTCAATTGGTATCAAAAGCATTATTTAAAGAACATGTTTAGTTTTGGTATCAAGAGCTTGTAAAAGAGATCATTAGATCATTAGTTTTGTTTTTCATATATTTAGTTTAATTGGTATCTAGAGCATGTTTATTTGTTTTTGTTAATTGGTATCTAGAGCATGTTTATTTGTTTTTGTTAATTGGTATCTAGAGCATGTTTATTTGATTTTTAAAATTTCATTGGTATCTTTCATTGGTATCTAGAGCCATTTATTGTTTTATGCATATCTATGCATGTTTCATGTTTAGTATTCATTACACATATTTGTTGTTTATCCCTATGCATGAGTTAAGGGGGAGCTTCTTTGAAGCCTAACTTTAATCCATGCATATATAACTCCATGAGTTTTGTCATCATCAAAAAGGGGGAGATTGTTAGCCCAAAGGCCTTCCACTCTAGTTTTGATGATGATTAACTCATGTAGTTATGTGTACTAATAATCTTGTGATTTTAGTTTCAGATCATTAATCAAGATATTAGTTGGTGATTAGCTTCAACAAGATGATTTAGAAGCTTTCACATGTTGATTCAAGAGCCCGAGCGTCAAAGATCATATATAGCACTTGCTCGGTGGATCAAAGAGTTTTGGATCGAGTCGGCTTGGAGATTGCGCTCTACAAGTAGACATCGGTACCATAGTTTAGTTTTGTATTTAGATCCAAATTGTAAAGATTAGAATAGTATGATATGCTCAAGTTCACAACACACACGTTTCATGTTTTGAATATTGGTTTTCGGCTTTTCCGTTTTTGGTTTAACCGATCTTGGTTTCATGAATAGATAGATCAAAATAAGTTTACATGGTTTAATGTATATTAGATTTGTTCTATATACATGCATTCTTCAACTATTTAGACAAACTTAGTTTGATAGTCTATTTCATGTGTTTTATGTTTTGGTATTTCTAACAAAACATATTTTGGAATTAAAGTCAAAAACATGGATATATATATATGTTTCATGCATATTGGTTTTCTACCCATATGCATCATGCCTAAATGTTGTTTAATATCATGTTTTTTATATTTGGATGAGTTTTGGACAAAATGTATTTTCTATTCAAAAATCCAAGTTTTAGAAAATACAGTTTTTGGATTTTGGTAAAAATGATAAGACACAAAAATGTTTCAAAATGTTTGTTATTTGTGATGAAATTTTTATCACAAGTTTATATTTCAAAATAAAATGATAAAACTATTTTTGTGTATTTTTACAAGTTTTTATGGATTTATTAGAATAATTTTTACTCTGTTTTTCTGACCCAGAACAGTGGCTGACAGGCCAGGTCGGTCGACCGCACAGTCGACCGAACCAAGGGCCGGTCGACCCAGCGGTCGGCCGACGTGCACAGCCCTGTGCACATCTGGTAGACACTCGGTACGGTCGACCGGCCGGTCGACCGGACCAGAGAGCAGTGCTCTCTGTTCTTTTCGGTCGACCGGGCGGTCGACCGTCAGCTGCCAACGGTCAAAATGTGACCGTTGGCCGGTCGACCGAGCGGTCGACCGGTAGTTCAGTTTTGGCAGAAATTGTTGCCAACGGCTATATTTTTCTGGGGCTATAAATACCCCATCAATGGCCAGTTTTCTCTAAGAATTTTTTGTGCGAATTTTTCCTTACTCTCTGGTGTTTTCACAGCAATCAAAAGAAATTTTTTGGACTTAAATTGAACAATCATTTGGTGTTTTTGCTAGGGTTTGGAATATCAAAGAAAAGGGTTTTTGGGAAAAAGAGTTTTGATTCAACTTCTATATCTTGGTTTCAGTTTTTCCCAAGGATTTTCTTTGTGATTTTGATTTCCATTCCATTGGTTTTTTTCACACTTGAGCTACATCTACTTTCTTATTCTATAGGATCTTTGTTTGGGAGAAAGAAATTGTTTGTGGTTGTTGTTTAGACCACCAAGTTGAAAACCCTTCATTTGCTTGGCTTTGTGCCTTTCCCTCATTGTGTTGAGGAGGTTGTGCATTTGGGTTGTATCCCTCAAGTGGTGAGGTGATCCTTGTGTTGCTTTGTGCTAATCTCTCAAGTTGTGAGGTGATTGTTTGTTGGCTTGGAGTTGTGCCTCAAGGAGGAGGTTGTGTTTGTAAGGAGAGGAGTTGGGTACTCCTTGTAATTGTTATTGCCCCAAATCCTCGGTGGAGATTCCCTTTGTGGGAGTCCTTTGTGGACAAGCTAGTGGACTTTAAATCCTTCTGGGTGAAGGCGGGAATGTAGAGCTGGGTACTCGAACCTCGAAACATATCTTATTGTTTGCGCTTGTTCCCTTGGCTCTTACTCTATCTCTCTCTCTCTTTACTTTGTGCCTTGCATCAATTTATATTGTCATTCATAATTATTTGCTTGGCTTGTTTGAGTGTGCATCTCTTGTTAATTGCAATTAGATTTTAAATTCCGCATTTAGTTGACTAGATTAGCATTATCACCTATTCACCCCCCTCTAGGTGATTTTAGTGGTGATGTTAATGGAGGAGGATTGGTGGAGATGAAGGAGGTGAAGGTGGTGGTAGTGGTGGGTGAGGGTGGTTTAAGTGGTGGTGAATAGTGCTGGCTGGCTCAAATGGAAGAGGGGAGGAGGTTAAGAAGGTGGGGAAGGTGTGGGGTTGTGAGATAAAGAAGAAGAGGGGTTAATGGAGGTGTCAGGGCACGGTAGCCTAGGCGGCTGGTGGAGAAGAGAGGGGTAAGAGAGAGGGTGGTGAGTGGAGGATGAGAGAGTGAGAGAAGAAAGTGTGAGAGGGGGGAAGAGAGAGAGGGAGGAGGTGGAGGTCATCCATGGGGTGGTGCGCCAGGCTGCCCGGCCTGGTGGCCGGAGGTAGGGCCGACCGGTGACCTGCGGGGATGCAGGTGTGGGAGAGGGGGGGAGATTGTGAGAGAGAGAGGAGGAAAAAAAAAGAGATATGGAGAAAGATTTTATTCTGTTTAAAATAAAAAGAGAAAGAGAAGTGATCGGCTGGGAGAAGGTATTGCAAATGATGGGAAAGGAAATGCGGTGTGGTCAGCTAGCATGGGAAGGGAGAAATGGAAAGGAAAGGAAAGTAAGAAATAAGAAAATAATAATATTATATCTGATCAAATTTGACTAATTTAGGAAAATTCTCAAAAATTTCATGAAAAAGAAAATATTATATTGAGGAATAATATGAACTCAGATTCAAGAAATTCAATCGATTGACAAATTAAAAATCCTATAATCGATTGGCAATACCTGTCAACACCGAATTTAGAAAACTATACAAACTAATTCAGAAAAATTTCAGAAAATTGTGAAAAATCTAAAATATTAAAAACAATATTTGAAACTAAAACTGGTGAAATCTGACTATCAAAAAGGTCAAATCAAGCAATATCGCTGGGGTCAGGTTCCGGGTTCGAACTCGAGTTAATTCTGAGTCCAAAAATCTGGATCTGATACCAAATAGTAATATAATTAACCATAAAATAAAAATAAATACAGTGAAAAATAAGAAAATATGATCAAAAAATCAGGGCACGTATTCCGAAAACTGGGTGTTACGTAAGATCTGCAATTTTATCATTGACAATGGGAGCTGCGAGAATATCGTGTCAAAGGCACTCATGGATTATTTGAAACTAGATACGAAGTCGCATCCTCATCCTTACGACATTGGATGGATCAAGTAGGGCCCACATATCAACTTAACAGATCTGTGTCAATTTCCTATATCCATTGGCCAACCTTATCTAGATTTCAGTATTTGTGATGTTGACGACGTGGACAAGTGACATATTCTTTGGGAAGATTATGGCAATATGACGTTAATGTTATCCATCGAGGAAGAAAAAATATATATATGCTTACTTGGAAGAGTAAGAGAGTTGCCTTTGAAAATCACCTAGAGGGCGTGAATAGGTGATAATGCTAATCTAATGCGGAATGCAATAATTTAAGCAAACAATCAAAATGATCAACTCAAAATAAGAAGTGAAGCTAGATTCCCAATCAATGGCTCTAAAACTTCTCCTTTTAATTTCTCTAAATAAGAGTTGAGATGCACAATTGCTTACTTATTTTTATGAGGAAAAACCGATAGTCCAATGATTGAAACGAAAAAATAGTAAAGAAAGAGTTTAGAAAATCTTAGTCTCGTTTCAAGGTAACCGTGTAGCAAGGGCTAGGCGGGTCGATCCACAGGGAAGAATACGATGGAAGCTTTCGGAACGATCTTCTCTGTAATTAGCTTGGAAAAAGAAAAAGAGATATTGATTGTGAGAATTAGATTTGATCAAGCAAAAGAATTATAGTTTACTAATCATTTAGCACAACCAAAGTTTTAATATCAAAGAATGAATATCATATTGAAAAAAGAATTACCTACCCAAGGGTTTTGATTGAGAATCAAGTAAGATGAATAAAGATATTGTAAACCCTAATTAGTTTGCACTAAAAAATTAAACTATAGTTCATCTTAATTTCAAAGAATAGCAAAAGAAAAGTTCACTTAAAATTATGCTATCAAAGTAGTTAAATATGAACCATGAACATGAATGACCATTTAAAAAGTGCAACCTAAATTAGTTAAACTAAATTCTTGATTCACCTTCAAGAACACTAATTTTAATCCTAGGATTTCTAATACGCATAGATTTAAACTAAACTAGGGTTGATCGAGAGATTAGCAAACTATAGTTTTAATTAGTTATTCATATTTTTATTTTTATTTTCAATTTTTATTTTGAAGAAGAAAAGTTGAATGAAAACTAAAATAAGAAAAATAAATAATCTAAGCAGAAAACTAAATTGAATTGCAAAGAATAAAAAGAATGAAGAACCTTTATATTGGATGTTACTGACCAATTACAAAGCTCCCCTGCTTTTTCAACAATCTTCTTCTCCAAATAAAAAAAACGAAAAATACAAGAAAATTTGGAAAGAAGAAAAGATCTAAAGAAAACCCTAAATTTCAGCTCTCTTCCTTCCTCTCTGTTGCTCTGCAGGGGTATTTATAGGAGATATAAGACGCAGAGTTACAACGCTCCCACGAAACCGCGTTGCCAGATTCATCCAAAAGGCCGCGAAAATGCGGCTAGAGCCGCGTTTCCGCGGCAATAGTGGCTACGCGCTTTCTCGCGTGGCCTTATTTGGTCCGTCCATCAGGGCGCCTACTTCTAGATTCTGCCTTTAGTCCCTCTATCTTGAGAACTCTAGATAACTTGGGAAGCAAGTTATCACAAATCCGAATTTTGAAAAGGATTTGTTTCCTTTATCTTTATTGTTAAGCCTCTCCCCCCTTTATCTTTATCTTTGTATTGCAAGCAACCAAGTTTAAGTAGAAGTCCATCTCTATTTTAGGATAAGGATCCATCTTATTCTTTCCTCCTCCTCTTTAGCAATTAGGAGTTCTATTTTATCCTTCCTCTTTCTCCCCTAGATTTTAAATTAATAATTTAAAATTCAAGTTTAGATTAGATTAGATAAGATAGAAGCTTCTAAATTACTAAAATAAATTATGCATGTGGGCTTGTGGGATTTTTGGGATTTTGGGCTTCACTTGTACTTTATTTCTTTATTCTTTAATTACTTAAGGCCTGCACAACTTTAAACAATAAAATATTAGTAGTAGTGCTTAATAAAAGAATAAATAGGAAAATATGATGATAAATATGTACTTTTGACTACCTATCATCCAACAATAAACAGTAATGAAGTAACACAAATGCAATATGATAGTAAGAATAAAAATAGCAAGTATGAATATAAATAGAATAATGATAATAGAGGCAAGAATAAGAGACAAGACAATCACAAACACAAGTCGTTTGTTTCGAGGTTCGAACAACTTGCTCTACGTCCCAACCTTCACCGCGTGAAGGATTTCACTATCCACTAAAGATCACCACAAATGTACCACAACTAAAAGGTCTACACAAGACCCAGAGTATACAATTCTAACCTTCAATCCTCTACACAAGAGGGACAATAAATCAATGAAGTTTCCAAACTCTTGGCAACTACAAAGGTCACAAACTTTCTCTTTACAACTTCTAGAGTTTTGAGTGGAGAAATGAAGTTCAAGAAGTTTGTGAAAGAAAAATCAGTTGAGAAAATTGAACTTGAGAGCTTAAAGCTTGCTAAGAATGATTTGAAATTGAGAGCTCTTGAAACTTAAAAACAAAAACTTGATTTTTCTTTAAAAACTTGATTTCAAAAACTTGTATGTAAACTTGTTATTTAAGCAAAAAACTTCTCCTACAATGACCCACATATATAGGCAGTAGGTAAATATCATTAAAAATCTAAACCAGTCATTAAAACACTGATAAATCCTAATGAAGTGAAATATACATGTTTGGGAATAAGACAAAACAGTTTGAAAAGAGGAAATCCAGTTTTATTTGAATTTTAGCCTAAACGGTACAGTAGAGCTTTCGACAGTCTTATTGAGCTGTCAACAGTCTAGTATGCAACAATCATATTTTGGTCGTTGTGGAGCTCACCTGTTGACAACCTAATAGGCTTGTCGACAGCTGACTGATACACCGACGTATCAGCTGTCGACAATTGAAGTGGGTTATCGACATCCAGCTTTGAACAGAGAACCTCATTCTCTGTAAAACCCTATCGGCAGCCTCCTTTCAGGGTCTGTCGATAGCACTATTGAGCTATCGAAATAGTAATTTTTGAAAGAATTAAAATAGTTTTTGTATAAGTTTAGTAAAGGATATTTTGTGCAAGTGTGTGTGATTCTTAAGCATCAATTCAACACCAGAACTTTAACATTCTAATTTCTTACAAAGGGTTATACTCTCTTCAAGCCTTCAACAAGAGGGCTTCTCCAAAATTCATGTTTTGGTCGTCTGAACTTGAATCCCTTTCTTGAATCAACTTAATTACTTTAAAACCTTCCTTTTGAGGAGGAATGAAATTAAATCTTTTCTAAGCTTAAACACTAGAGCTTGATTAGTACCAAATGACTCTATGTGGTTTGTAATCATCAAAACAAATTTGGGGATTGTACCCTTGGCCAATAGCGATGAGACCAATTCCACTAACTATAAGATCTACAAAAAAAGGTGCCTTCACCTGCATCCCAGCGCAATCAACATGATAGGAACTCGAGGGCGAATTCTTTTGAAGAGAGGGATTGATGTAGTAGACCAAAGAACAAGGTAAGGCAAACAACGGGGTAAAAAACTTGACCTGTCGATAATACCTTCATCTGGCCTGTCGACAGGCTTTTCCCGAAAGTCAGAGGTTTACTGTCCACTTGACTATCGATATCACTCTTTAGTTGTCAACAATCCTATTGAGTATCTGTTGTATTCTGAGTCTAATTAGGATTTTATTTTTGAGCTTAAATTGGACTCCAATTGATTCTTCTTTTTTTTTATTTTGAATTTAGATTTCTCAGATAGATTAGAACTCTTTTAATTCTTTTAGAAATAAGTTATAGTTTTCTAATAGGAATAGTACTTTTTGTAAGCCTATCTAAAGGCCTTTTACTCTTTATTTTTGGCATCGAATATTGATTAATAAAATTAAAATTTCTTTCCAAATTGCTCATAGATTTGAGTTTTCTATCCTTTGCTCGTGGATTCGAGTGAATTACTCGTAGATTCGAGTGCTGTGCTCATGAATTCGAGTACTTTTCTACCTAAAAATCTTTAGGGTTCATGAGTGCTAGAATGAGATCTAACTGGCGTCGTTTGTCTTCCCCGCTTCCTGCTATAGACTGTCTAAAAATCATTGAAGATAAGTTCTTGGACGCAGACTTCATTCCAATGCGAAGGTCTCATTTCAATACAAAACACGGACCTCGCATCCAACTACAAATACGAACCTCGACCAGCTCCGCATTCCAAACTATAAATGCAAACCTCGGTAAGCTCTGCGTTCCACCTACAAACGCTGATCACAGCCAACTCTGCATTGCAACTCAAACGCGAATCTCAGCCAGCTCCGCGTTCCAACTCAAATGTGGACCTCAGCTAATTACGCGTCTCAACTCAAATGCGAGCCTATTAGCTCCGCGTTTCAACAACAGAACAGAGCCCATGAGGGTCGCATTTTTTTTATAACTGTCAGCCATTACTGGGTCAATTAACACCCACATAATGAGTCTATTAATCCTTATTATAGAGAAATTTTAGGGGACAATTTTACCCCTAAGAACCCCCATAAATAGCTATGAAAGCTATAAAAACAGGGGGAGAAAAGAAGAGGAAGAAAGGGAGGAGGGTTCTGAACTAAGGAAGTAAATTAGCAACCTAAAGGTTCAGAACTTTCGGATATTAGAGGGAGAGAAATACAGAGGAAGATAATTCCTTTTAAGGAGAGCTTCAACACTTGCTGCGTTCAAGTGGAGTTATTTCAATCTCTTCGAGAGCATCCTCAAGACGATCCAAGAGAAGATTTTCATTCAGTCGATCAACAGAGAATAAGATTCACTCTCCACCGCCATACGAAGAACCCAGCCTTAAATAAAAGAGAGATCTAGATATTCTCCTCTCTCTTGTAATCAGATTGAATTCGTTGTAATATTTTATCCACTCAAAAAAAAATTACTTCAAAATTTTCTAACCAAACAAGAAATGGCGACTCCGCGGGGACTTTTCTCTACCGACGTGAAAATAGTGGCGCAAGCTGACGTCAAATTTCTTGGATCAACGGTCGAATCGCTTGTCATTGAATTCGACCAAAAGAAATTTGAAGAATTTCTCTCTTCGGGCTCTAAAAGTCTAAAGGCAACGCAGTAATACCGCAAAGTCTCTTCAGGGACTCGCTCTCAAGTCTCTTCAGATACTTCTTCAAAAGTACATGTGCAATTGCTCAGAACGTAAGCAGCGTCACTTCCATCGAGATTTTAAAAACCTCCCGTATAGCCTACATGGCCCCCGTCAACGTCTCTCAAGAGACCCGCAGGGCCAGTGAATTGGTTTATGGTCAAAAAGATGGTGAAGACCAATCCCGCCATCACTCTCCTCTCCGGACTTTGCAATTCCAGTTGTCAGGGGTTCCTAACAACTCTTGCAACTCAATTGGAATTTGAATGTCAACAAAGGCGTCACGCCCATCGATAACAAGTTAAAGACTCTGCAATTGCAGTCTGCTCTGCAAACAGTAAACACAAGGCTGAGACCCGCGTTTCTCAACACGAGACTCGTGTTTATCCAACGAGCATTTCAGCGGCCAAGTGCGAGGCCCGTGTTTCATTGCCAGACTATGAGACCCGCGTTCAGACTTTGGTCAAGCCAAAATGCAAGGTTCGCGTTTATTTGCCAAAATGCGAGGTCGGTGTTTCTCTGCCAGAACGCGAGACTCGCGTTGAGGAGCAAGGCCTCCTCAAACGCGACCTTCGCATTTCAACACACAAATGTGAGGTTCGCGTCCAGCCTCATGAGGTAGAAAACAGAACTAAACTAGAAAGCTCTTACCCCTATATGTTCGAGGCTGGTTCTTCAGATACCCTATAATGAATCTGAGGGCCTACTTGATAAGGAAGCGGAGTGTCCATCAAATCACTCCTCAATGCTGCTGTGAGCGACTCATCACGGTGGTACTCTCCAAGTGTCACTACAACTCTCATACGAGCAAATCATTGGTCTTCAACGGGTTGTCAGCGACCCCACCCTCTAACTCAGTCAAGAGGCGTCGCTCCCTCAAGAAGAGATGATTTTTCGATATGGAGTATCCTGAGGTAACTTCCAACATAGTGGGTCCAAGCACTACATCAAGTAAGTCAAAGGGGAAGCAGCTGGCTTTCAGTTCTGAGGAGTCCGGTGTTGAACTTTCTTTAGATTTGAAAGAAATACTGATCGAATCTGAAAGAATTTACCAACGTACTCGAATCCTAACTGGTACAATAGCCCCTGTGGACTACAATGCCTTGGTCAGGGGAATTGAAGCAAGCGCTGAGCACTCCGCTATCGTAGAATCTCAGTCTTCCAACTCTTATATGGTGAAGAAGGCCTTTGCATATATGGTCGGAACTTCATAAGAGGTGGCTAAGAGGTTCGAGGAGCAAGCTAGGGTGCAGAAAGAACAGTAGGAGATGCTCTGAATCTAACAGAGTCCATCAACGACCTCAAGGTGATAATAACTCAATTGCTGACAAATCGAAAGAAAAGCTCGAAGGGTCCCAAGCCTAACACTTTCTCTAGCAAGAGCAAGGGAAATAGGAGCAGGGAGAAAACTCTTCTTCTGAGAAAACTAAGAGTGAGAATAACTCCAATTCTGAATCTCCAAAATCTTCATCTGAAGAGGAGGACAGTTAAGAAAATGGAGCCCGTCACTCTAAGCGGTGAACAAACTTGAGAAACGCCTAGAGGCCATTGCTCATTGAAGTACTCTCCAAGAGGCGAGAATAGTCTAGCCATATCCGATAGAGTGGGATGCTGCTCCTTATCCTCCCAAGTTTATGGCACCGACCCTGCACACCTTTGATGGTAAAGGGTCAAAGAACCAACATATATACTACTTCAAATGCCAAATTGAAAATGTAGTATCGAACGATGCCATCATGGCTCGTTTGTTTATTGGCACCCTTAAGGGGATGGCCTTTGAATGGTTCATGAAGCTTCCCGCTGGCTCTATCAAGACATGGACCGACATCGAGAAGCTATTTCTGGCTTGCTTCTTTGAAGTTGATATAGAGATATCGGTGCCAACTCTCCTTAAAACAAAATAGAAGAAAAGAGAATTCATCAAATTGTTTGTAAAAAGATTTCAGAGTATGGTACTCTGATGCCCGAGTGGCATGACACAGTCTACGCTGGTAGATACTTGCCACCACAATTTACAAACCACACTCCTAACTCAAATAGGAGTAGCCAAGTGTCGTACTTGAAACCAGTTGGTGCTACAAGGCGAGCAAGCAGAGGAGATCGTTGTCAGGGTCAAGGCCGAAGAAAATAACAGCAAGCCGAAACCTGATAAATCAACACGACGCATTCCAGAATCTTTTTCTCAACCGAGAAGAAGGGACACTCTAGCAACAAAGGTCAAATCTCCTTCCAAGCCTTAACTGGCTAGAGGGAACAATTCTTCAGAACTGATGTGAGCTAACAAGCAATATTCTTTCAAGGATGAGTACATTGTCTTTCTATTTAAGTTGCTTCACAAAAGTAACAAGCTCAAGCTGTCAGAGGCAAGGCGTCCCGAAGAGATGGGCAAGACAGATGACCCTAACTATTGCTTGTACTACAGGATACTCACTCTTCAAAGATGTACTCCAGCCTCTGATTGATGCGGAGGTGATCAAATTCCGTCCAGAGCAGAAGAAGATGATGGCTAATATAACAAGAAACATCACCCTTAATTTGACCGGGATCTCCCGCCAGCACCAATCGGAGTGTTTCCTATCCTGAAAGGAGAAGTAAGAGTAATCAACGCTGATCCCACCAACAAAAAGGAGAAGATCTAGTCCCTATCTCAACTCCTCAAGGAGGGATCTTGTGGGTTCACCCTGATCTCATCGAAGAACAGCAATGGACTACTGTAATATCCCTACTTAGTAATACTGTATTTTTAATTTTGTAAATAATTATTCTTTCTACTGATTATTTCATTATTAATTATTAACTTGATTCATGACCTATTATTAATAAATATACAAAATATTTTGAGATATAAACATTAATTTGGTTATATATTATTACTATTACGTTTATTAACATTGTAATTACTAATTACTATTATTTTATTTTACCATTATTATTATTGTTATTGCCATTATTATTATTATTGTTGTTGTTGCTTTGTCACTTATTGATATGATATATTATTATTAGTAATATTGTTAACAATTATTGACATTAATATTATTATTATGTGTTGGTATTATTGTTGTTGATTATTATTACTAGAGTATTGTTATTAGCATTTTTATAATTATTATTTTTTACTATTATTACATGGTTAATTATTATTATTATATATCATTATTGTTATTGTTATTTATTACTATTATTTTTCTTTCTCCCTTGTTATCCTATAACCCTTTGGTCCAACTCTTAACCCAACCGATTAGACCAGTTACCTAAACTCGTTACCCTATATCTCAATCCTAATCCTAACAACAAATCAAATCCTAATCTAAATCCTAACCACCCAATCTAATCCCAACCATAATTTAATCCTCTCTCTCTCTTTCTCTTTTTCTTTTCCCTTCAAACTTTTCCCTTCAACAACCGCTTACCCTCCTGAAATCCCCTCTCCTCCATGCATCACTTCCTCCGGCCACATTCCAACCGAGCCTCCTCCTCCTCCGCGACAAGGCCGAGCTACCGCAACCATCTGCACCCGGAGCTATCCCTTCCTCCTCCTTTACACCCTGCAGACCTCACCCACCAACAATGGCCTTGGCAGCCCCTATCTTGCTCCCGTTCAACCTGGCCATCCCCTCCACAGCCCAACATCTACACACCAACCTCAAGGCTGAGCTCTGCTCCTCCCTCTCGGCTTGCCCTCCATGGCAGCGCCCATCCCTTGCGCCATCACACCCTCCTCCACGCAATAGCACCATAAGCCAGCTTCATCAGACCCCTTTACGACACATCCTCCTTTGACGCGAGCAGCCAAAAACCAGGCCGAGCCATCTCCCACTCTAGACTGTGAATATCCCACCAGACCATGGCTGCAGCCCATGTCTCTTTCAATTTCTGCCGGAGCGATGAGCCACTGCAAGAGCCTCGCCATACCATCATCATCTCTCCGGTGAGCCCTTGATCTCTTCTGTGACCTTTGCCGAAACCCGAACTCATTATCAATCTCCTCCGCGGGATCCGCCGAAGCTCCGACGACATTTTGCCGTGAGTCCCTCTCCCTTCTCCCTTTTAAATTATTGGTATGCATGTAAATTACGTGTGTATGTATACTTGATGCATGGTGAGTCTCTCTGTCTCCCCTCTCTGTTTGCATGTGCCTTGTGTGTGCGTGAGGTGTGTAGTGCATGTGCGTGCTTGAGTTTAATTACATGTGTATATGTATATGAATGATAATTATTTGTATATGGATGGGTATAGGTGAGTAACTGTGTGTGTGTGTTTTAATTCATGTATGTGTAAATATATATATATATATATATATATATATATATATATATATATATTATATTATATATATATAGTGTATGCATGGATATGTATGGGTATGTATAAATGTATATAAATGTATGTATGTAAGTGTACGTATATTATATGTATAAGTGTAACCCTCGGCTCCCGATATACGTATGTCAATACTAGTATCTGATATTGATTTAATCATCCTGATAGTCGGATTGAGGCCATTTCAGCTCAAGATATTATTTCCATTATTTTGAATTTTTCTGAATTTTTGGAATTTTTTGAAAAATTATTGGAGAAGAATCTCAATTCGGGGTCGATTGGTGTCACAAACTGACTCCAGTATTTTTAATTAACAATCGAGGATAAATTTTGAAGATCCAACTTGACAATAATGTTCAGGATGACATCTTCTATTTTTGAGAATTTTCCTAAATTAATAAAGTTTAATCCAATAAAATAATGCTTAAATGTTTATTCAAAAAGAAAAAAATGAAATTAAAATAAAATAAAATAAAATAAAATTAGAAAACCCGCATGTGTAGCAGGTTTAGAAACCGTGACCCATTAGAAAGGAAATGAATGCACCAACAAGGATGCCTTCTTGGTTTTTGGTGCGGAGAAGTAAACATACCATATTTAACCATGTATCCTTTTACCCCTTTATTTTCTCAATATTAAGAAAATCAAAGCACCTCATTCTCAGAATCGAACCTATGGCCACCGCCTACGTACCCTAACGCCCAGACCGCTTGCCACATTGGCGTGTGGTTTGAAAGCCTATGTCTAATTATTTAAACCTCTCTTCTACTCCCCCCATCTTCTCCAACTTTTCCCACTCTCTCTAACTTCTCCTACACTTTCTCCGCCTCATTCTCACTCACCCAAACTGAACCCACTACTCCTCTCACGTAGCCTAACTCTCAGGGGGATTTAGGGGTGTGTGTGGTGCCTATAAAAGGGATATCTCACCATCTCAAGTCACTTGCAAAACCAAACTTCTTTCTTTCCTTCACTACACTATCTCTTTCTCTTTCAAACTTAGTGAGATTCTGAAGTGGTGAACGAAGGGAGGAAGATTCAGACTGAATGGAAGCGTTCTAGGTATTTATTTTGCATTTTTGTAGGATTTAGTTCGTTGTGGCATTTCACCGAACACGTAGTATGCGTTACATGTTAGCTTTAATTTCACCATGTAAAATAAATGCTAAAATCATAATAAATTTTGTAGAACACCTAGGATATACCTTCTAATTATCATGATTTTTAATTTATTTTTAGAAATTTATTTGCAATCGAAAAAAATAAATAAAAGACTGGACTGTGCTGTGCACTGCACTGTGCACAGCACAGTGCGGACCAGGCCAGGTCTGGCCTGAGTCAGACCAGACCCGAGTCTGGTCAAGCCAGACCAGGCCCAACCTGGCCAGGTCAGGCCAGACCAGACCCAACCTGGGTCTGGTCGAGCCAGGCCAGGCCCAACCTGGGTCTGGTCGAGCCAGGCCAGGCCCAGCTTGGCCTGGTCGGGCTCAGCGAGACCCGACTGGGTCTGTGCTTAGCACAGACCCAGTCCGGGTCTGTATACAGACCGGGTTCGGGTCTGTTTTACAGACCCGAACCCGACCCAATATATAAAAAAAGGGAAAAAAAGAAAGGAAAAACAAAAAGAAAAAGAAAAAGAAAAGGAATAAATAAATAAAAAATACTGTAGTAATATTATTGTAGCATTTACTGTAGCAAATCAGACCCAAACTCATTACTGTAGCAACAGACCCGTTAAGCTTTTTATTTATTTTTATTGATTTTTAGGTTTATTTTAATTTAGAAAATTCTAAAAAATTCACAGAAAATTCACAGAAAATCACAAACTAAATTGAAACTGTGTAAAATTATTTTGATGTAATATTACTTAGAATTACATGAAATTAAATATTTTTGTAATTACTATTCAATGATATTTTATTTAAATATGACCAATAAATTTCTAAAAGCACAAAAAATATGAAATTCATGATTCAGTAATATGTAAATATTATACATCAATTTATTATTTTATGCATATATTTTATTATGAAAAAATATTTTTAAATAGTTGCTATAAATTCAGAAATTGAATTATTTGGAAATATTAACCAACCAAAATTATAATAAATAGTAAAAAATACATTATTACTTAACCTATCACTGAATAAATAACATGTCATGTCTCTAATTAATTCACGTAATATTTAGGCCGCGAATTTTACCCAGAGCCGGTTGCAGTTACAAGAATTCAGATTCCAACGACATCAGGCAAGTATACATGATTCTCTCTTCGTTGACTTTCGTGTCGATTTTAACTTTGTCTCTTACCTATAATTTCTAGATATTGTGTCCTTGGTCTTCTATATCATTATGTGATCATGTTTACATTATTAGCCTGTTCTTGAATCCAATTATATTATTAATCTTTATATTTCTTGATATTATCACCCATTCCGTCTTGTGATCATTACCTTATGTATCGTGTTTGCATCTCATTCCTTTACATGCATGCATTCAACTTAAATTGACATTATTGCTTGTATGTGACAAGTCCTGACATGTAAACCTATATGATTGATGGATAAAGACTATATATCGACTGATATTGTGATCCTGATATTATAAGAAATTAATCAAGAAAATTAACCATTATATTCTGAGTAATTATTCGAGGATATCTTATTGGATTATGTACTCATGATCATGACCGTTTCACTTTGACATTTGAATTACATGATACTGACATTACTTGCACTACTTTGCATGTATCTGGTATCACTTGCACAACTATATATTTATCACTTGATATTGCCACTGGTTACATTGTCTCGTGATCTTGATACACATTATATCCACTATCTGTCACTGATAATTTTGGTACCGATTCCTGATCCTGTAACTCTGAGTAACATACTGTTTGTATTTGCATTAATTAATAAAATTAATCAAGCCGGGGTTATTGGGGGAGACTGTAGCAGGGGAAATCCAGGGAGGTGTGCTTGGAAGGGCGACCCTTATGGGTTTGGATGTCACACGTGATCTTGTTATTTATGCGCGCTCCTGTTATTACATGTTACATGATATCTGAGTACAGTGAACTGTTTCTCCCTGCTATGAGGATCCACTAACGCATCACTTGTTTGATATGGAGTTGTCCTGTGGGATGGGGCGAAGGATGATTGCATTAGTTAGAGTAATAAAATATGCTAGACATATGCACTTGCATCATATCCTTCATTGTCTTTAGTGATCTAGTACCTGACTTGTATTTTCAAGATACTGACACTTGAGACTCATGTGACATCCATTATCTTGACTACATGACATTCCTAGATATACCATGTTATTTTATCTTGTGATCTCGAGTTCTTGTGATCTTGTGATTATGCTACACGAAAGTTACTTGTCCAGGACATTTCAAGTTCATTATATACATGTCACACTATGCATGCACGGTCTCCTTGTACACGATCTATCTTCCTAATTAATCTTGTTATTGTTATTACTTTCAATTCTCGATACTTCCTATGTCCTACTTATTGTTACTATATTTTCATATTCTCTTTTATTGTTCTTTTCCTTCGTGTACTCTTGCTAGTCCACTTTTGACGGACCTTTTTATTATTTTTCAGTATTTAGATCTGGAAGCTGGTATAGAGAGTTGTTCGTAGATCATATTCTGGTTTCGCTATTCTCCTGTGAGTTCAGTTTTCTTCTTGACTTGCTTTATTCAGATATAGTGGATGATATTGTTTATGATTCAGTTTTTTATATATGTGATTTTATCCCTGTGCTTGGTTGTATATACATATATGTGTGCTATCTTGCTTGTTATTGATAGCCTAAGGTACTCATGGAAGAGATTTCACTCTTCGTGAGTATCTGCTGGCCATCGTCACGTACTCGTATTCCGTATCTTGGGAAGCGGGGCGTGACATGATTTTGTTGGTATCAGAGCCAGGTTAGTTATATGCCATATATGCAATCAGGCCACATATATGATAATCATCCACGAAATTATCTGAGTAAACAGTCATTGACTCCTTTCTCTGACTCCATACTTATATAATCGATCCCCGAGAATCCTTGAACTGTCACCCTGATGTGACTCTTTCATTCATGTAGTCTTCATACCTAGTCTGTCCCGCTTGATCATGTCTGGTTACACTATTCTTGGTTTAAATTGATGATAGATATATTGAGGATTTAACTTGATTATTTAGACGAAGAAGAATAATTGAGAGAATCATTGTCGAATTATCTGACGGTTAATTTTATGAGGAATTTTGGATCTGAAACTTTTGAGATACATGTCTACAAAGGAATTATAGTAAGATGGTGGACTTAAGATAATAATCATTCCTGGATTAAATAATGATTAGATCACATCCATACATATTGGATTTAGGGCATGAATCTTGGAGTGATAATTAGATCAATAAATGGAACCATTGCCTTGGGCAAAATATGACTATACCTTAGATCAGATTGCTTGGATTTACTTTTTGAGGATTAGAATCTTAAAGTTTAAGTGATATTTTAAGAACAGCTATCATAGTTTGAAGTTTTAAAGTTAATCCTATGACTCTTAAAAACATGTAATTGGAGTATCTTGATGATCTGAGATCCTGCGATCTTCTGATTGAGAATCATAGATGAAAGGAGGAGATAAATATATCTGAAATCTTTATGAAGATCAATGAATTTAAAACTTAACTTTGAGGATCTGAAGCAGAAATATTAAAGCAAGATTATACGGATCAATTTGAAAGATATACTGAGAGATTGAGACAAGAACTAATTGTTATCATTGAGCATTTTTCAAGAACTTACAATTAATGATTGTTGATATTTGATCTTAAAAATTTTCATTAGTGACTGCTACCTTGACTAATGATCTTCCAGTAGTGACCGTCTGATCTGATAATTGGATTATTGCGATACTGTGAATATAAAACATGTACTAAAGAATTTGAGATTATTTGGTATCTTAATGATTTTTAGGAAATAACAACTAGAGGCGATTATTATTTGAACAATATGTGGCGATCTCAGAGATAATCTAAATTTGGAGTGATGTTACAAGAAAGGTAATGTAATTGAGATATCTGAATTCCTGTTCAATGTGATCATGGTGAATAATCAGTGGAGTATGGTTACTGATAGACTTTAAGGATTTGATCTATAAATGGTGGGAGTACTCTTATCAGTTGAAAATGACTATAATGGATCGGGAGACCAAAGTTATATGACCGATTATGAAATCTGGAAAGTCAATTTAATCCCCGGACTTATGGTGATACTCTTGACAGGTGAATATGTTGGATCATGACTCATGGTTGGCTTGATATTGGGTTATATCATGTTGACATGACTATGGATCTGAAACAATCCTAACTCATGCAGATGCAACTTCGATTCATATGTCGATACCTGGCTGAATTTCGAGGACGAAATTCTTTTTATAAGGTGGGTAGGATTGTAACCCTCGGTTCCCGATATACGTATGTCAATACTGGTATCTGATATTGATTTAATCATTTTGGTAGTCGAATTGAGGCCATTTCAGCTCAAGATATTATTTTTCATTATTTTGAATTTTTCTGAATTTTTGGAATTTTTTTGAAAATTATTGGAGAAGATTCTCAATTCGGGGTCGATCGGTGTCACAAACTGACTCCAGAATTTTTAATTAACAATCGGGGATGAATTTTGAAGATCCAACTTCACAACAATGTTCAGGATAACATCTTCTATTTTTGAGAATTTTTGAGAATTTTCCTAAAATAATAAAGTTTAATCCAATAAAATAATGCTTAAATGTTTATTCAAAAAGGAAAAAAATGAAATTAAAATAAAATAAAATAAAATTAGAAAACCCGCATGTGTAGCAGGTTTAGAACCCGTGACCCATTAGAAGGGAAATGAATGTACCAACAAGAAAGCCTTCTTGGTTTTTGGTGTGGAGAAGTAAACATACTATATTTAACCCTATATCCTTTTACCCCTTTATTTTCTCAATATTGAAAAAATCAAAGCACCTCATTCTCAGAATCGAACCCATGGCCACCGCCCACATACCCTAACGCCCAGACCGCTTTGCCACATTGGCGTGTTGTTTGAAAGCCCATGTTAATTATTTAAACCTCTCTTCTACTCCCCCCATTTTCTCCAACTTCCCCCACTCTCTCTAACTTCTACACTTTTCCCCCTCATTCCCACTCACCAAACTGAACTCACTACTCCTCTCACGTAGCCTAACTCTCAGGGGGCTTAGGGGTATGTGTGGTGCCTATAAAAGGGATATCTCACCATCTCAAGTCACTTGCAAAACCAAACTTCTCTCTCTTTCCTTCACTACACTATCTCTTCCTCTTTCAAACTTTGTGAGATTCTGAAGTGCTGAACAAAGGGAAGAAGATTCAGACTGAAGGGAAGCGTTCCAGGTATTTATTTTGCATTTTTGTAGGATTTAGTTCGTTGTGGCATTTCACCGAATACGTAGTATGCGTTACATGTTAGCTTTCATTTCACCATGTAAAACAAATGCTAAAATCACAATAAAATTTTGTAGAACACTTAGGATATGCCTTCTAATTATCATGATTTTTAATTTATTTTTAAAATTTTATTTGCAATCAAAAAATAAATAAAAGACTAGACTGTGTTGTGCACTACACTGTGCACAGCACAGTGCGGACCAAACCAGACCCAACGTGGGTCTGGTCGTGCCAGGCCAGGCCCAGCCTGGCCTGGTCGGGCTCAGCCAGACCCGACTGGGTCTGTGCCCAGACCCAGTCCGGGTCTGTATACAGACCTGGGTTCGGGTCTATTTTACAGACCCGAACCCGACCCAATATATAAAAAAAGGGAAAAAAAGAAAGGAAAAACAAAAAGGAAAAGAAAAAGAAAAGGAATAAATAAAATAAACATACTGTAGTAATATTATTGTAGCATTTACTGTAGCAAACCAGACCCAAACTTATTACTGTAGCAACAGACCCGTTACTGTAGCAAACAGACCCGTTAATTTTTTTATTTATTTTTATTGATTTTTAGGTTTATTTTAATTTAGAAAATTCTAGAAAATTCACAGAAAATTTCAGAAAATTCACAGAAAATCACAAACTAAATTTGAAACTCTGTAAAATTATTTTGATGTTATATTACTTAGAATAACATGAAATTAAATATTTTTGTAATTACTATTCAATGATATTTTATTTAAAAATGACCAATAAATTTCTAAAAAGCACAAAAAATATGAAATTCATAATTCAGTAATATGTAAATATTATACATCAATTTATTATTTTATGCATATATTTTATTATGAAAATATATTTTTAAATAGTTGCTATAAATTCAGAAATTAAATTATTTGAAAATATTAACCAACCAAAATTATAATAAATAGTAAAAAAGTACATTATCACTTAACTTATCACTGAATAAATAACATGTCAAGTCTCTAATTAGTTCACGTAATATTTAGGCCGCGAATTTTACCCAGAGCCCGTTGCAGTTATAAGAATTCAGATTCCAACGACATCAGGCAAGTGTACATGATTCTCTCTTCATTGACTTTCGTGTCGATTTTAAGTTTGTCTTTTACCTATAATTTCTAGATATTGTGTCCTTGATCTTCTATATGATTATGTGATCATGTTTACATTATTACTAGTGTCGACTAGTGCTGCTGCTCGATTCTCAAATTTTTAATTTACAAACGGAGTTAAAATTCTAAAAACAGCTTTCTCATAACTTCTTAAAATCATATTTTCTATCTAAATACTTTTTCTGAGATTTTTCTGAATTTATCAAAATCCGGCCGACTCGGTGTTGACCAATATCGACGGTAGACTTCAGTATTTTATTTTAAAAATGAGATTGAACCTCTGAAAATTGATTTCATCAAACATCTTAAAATAATATTTAATATTTTTAAGAATTTTTGGAAAGCTTTCTGAGCTACTTCATTTTTCAGGTTTTTTCGGAGTTTTCGGTGTTTTCCTCAGATACCTGAATCTTATCATGATATTTTATTTTTCCTTTTCCTAATTTTTCTATCCCTACTCAGATGCGAGTCTCACCAGACTCAGATCTGGTCTTTAATGCGAAGATTCGCATTCATTCTGCATTTAATGCACTTCTGATCAATTCTGATCAAGTCATTATGACTTTTGTCCTTTCTGTTAAACGCAGCATTCGTGTTCTTCCCTGGACGTGAGTTTCATCCTCGCATCTGGGCAATTACCAGATGCGAGTCTCTGTTGAATGAGGACGGGACTCTCTTTTTCTTTAAAAGAGACGCAACTCATTTTATGGGATGACAAACTTGTAAATATCCCATCTCCCTTTATATATACACATCCCCTTCTTCTCTCTCTTTCATTTTTTTTCTTTCCTTCCCCATTTCCAGCAAGCGAACCAGCAGCCCAAAGCCACCGTGCCTCCCTCCTTGGGCGGCTACTCTCCCCCCATCTCCACCACCTTCACCACCAACTCTTCCACTTTTCTCTCATCTATCTCCTCCACCATTCCAACAACAACCACAACATCATCTCCACCATCTTCTTCTTCCTCTTTTCCACAAAGAAACCCATTAACCTCCATAGCTTCACCACAATATCCACCATCGCCTACACCACCTTGGCCACCACAACTACGCCATCTTCCTCCCCTCGGAGAGCTCTTTCTAACGAGCTATAGTTTTGCTCTCTGAAATCCCTTTTGCAAAACTCCAATTTTTCATTTTTAACTACACTTGCACCCCACAATTTGCTTGGGCTTGGAGCTTTGGCCACCTTCTCTGGCCAACTCCGGCCGCCGCCGACGACCGCCGGCCAAGCCATGGTCAGCCTACCTCCCCCTTCTCTTCTTTCTTTCCTTCTTTCTTTTTGCTTTTCTTTTTTCTTCCTTCTTTCCTTTCCTTCCTTTTTCTTTTCTTTTCTTCTCTAATATTTCCCCTCAAACCTGCGCCTCTCCCTCTACCATCACTGTGTCTCTCACTTTTTCCCTACGTATCTCTCACATCTCCCTGTCTCCCTCTTTCTCTTATATTTAATTGCTAAACGCGGCTCACCCCCCGCGTTCAAGCGATTCCTTAACGCGACCTTCGCATTCTTATATTAACGTGACGCGGAGCTCATGCTCGCGTCTGCGTTCTTCTCATGACCTTGCTTAAACGCGGGTCTCAAACCCTGCGTTTGTGGCATCTACGCGACGCAACTCCCGTGTTTGTGACTCCCGCGTCTGCATTCTCTCTCCTCCTTTTTATTGGAACGCGTTTACGCGTTAATTACCTGGATTCAAGAGATCAAGGATTTCACCGTGTTTTCCGAAGATTTAGGCGAGTGTTCTTGCTTTCCTTTTGACTTTCCCTTTCATCGGGTCGACTTGTATTACTCACGATTTGTGCTGTTTAGAACTAACACTTTCTGCAGGTACCCTTACCTTCGGGCCTAACCTCTGGGTACAAACTTTGAGGTTTAAAGTCTTCTTGACTTTCTATATGCTACGTCTGGTAGGCGGGCCTAATGTCAACACTTTACTGCTTACTCCGTTCGAGTGTAGTTACCCTGTGAGCATGGCTTCCCCGTAAGCGGTAGTATGGCGTTCATACGCTTGTTGCGACACGTGTCTAGCTACATTCCGAGCGGTAACTACGCCGAGCGTGATAGCATTTAGTGTTGTACATTAGCTTCACTCCAGCTTGCTCAGCTCTGCTTGATTGTGCTCAGCTATTACTCTATCACTTGCCAAGTACTTGCTTGATATGTTAACACTTGACATGTTATTACTTGATACCTGTCATCTACATGCTAATACCTGACACCTGTTTATATCACTCGACAACTAATGTGTCATCACTTGACACCCGACTTGCTACTAATTAACACTTGCTCCTTGTTATGACATGACTTATCACCTGCCTCCCGTCATATGAATGCTTGACCTGTGATTATCACATTTACGGGAATCTTATACTTGTTATCTTGTATTATATATACAGTGACCTGAGTTTATAGTACTCATGTACTCTTGAATTCCTGATCATGTCCTGATCCTGCTATTCTCGTAAATTGCTATTACATATTAAATTATAATAAGACAATTTGTACCCAGTTTGGGGGAAACTGATGGGTCCTGAATAATCATGTTTATGGTGGTCTTATTGAGTCACGCGTGGCCACATACTTGAGGGATCACCTGGCGGCCACCAGGGATTCCGTGGGGTATGCTGACACCCCTACTCTTGTTTATTCCTGCCGGGTATGCACACACCCTAGGCCTATTTATATGGGATCTGTGATACTCTATTCCTGTTCGAGCGTGAATAAGTCCCGGTACCTAGCGGTACGTTCCGGCTCAGCACCGGATACTCCTGGATCGTTGTCCCGGGCATGTACGGGGCCCATCTGAAACATGATTCGTCGAATTTCATCAGTTTTCAAATAACTTGCTTTATAAGTTGTAAGTGGAAGCATGTGAAATGGAACAAATACTGAAGCATACAACTTAGACAGCCCCAATTATAATAAGATACTATATATAATTTGTTGTGTTGTTTTGTAGCTCGGGTTGCATACGTTCGGATTACGATGACATGGGATAAATGTATATAGATGAGGGTTTCATTATTTGGATTATTCTTTCGATATACTAGTCTCATGGAGCCGTGACCCAAGCTTGTACGATCGGTTTTGCCCGTAATCGGTTTTATTCAGTTTTATCAGTTTTTATCGGTTTTATGTTAGTTTAGGAGATATCTTGTGTTGCTTTGTCTACTTTATTCATCGCCTCGTTACCTACTATTATCATCTTATATCATACATGTTCCCGGCTTGATATCGCTTGTTATATATCTACTTGATCCTGCATGTTTGTGGCTACGACACAGCTTTCAATACATATTTATGACTTGGATTTATCGATACACATGTGCTTATCTCAGCACGCCATCTGGCTTTCGCATCACCACTCGCCGGGGAGTTCTGACTCCTCTGAATCCTCATGTCTAGGTTTTGGAGCTTGGAGCGTGTGAATTCTCCCAGTTGCTGATCAGAGTGGCGCAGCTGAAGCGCGGATCCCTAGTAGACCGTCTAGAGCCCCATCCTTCTAGGCCCCCAGCTCGGCTCTAGAGTTTTTCTGTTATGACTCTGAGCCTCCTTTTGTACTGTTCATACTTGTACATCTCTTTGTATTCTCGCAACTGCGCATATCAATGATGTAATATTCATGTAATATTGTATCACATCTGGTGATAACTTTGTAACTGTACTCATATATTGGAATGTATAATGCACCACTTGCTTCCGTACTTTGTTACTTGCCTGTACTGATAGTTAGCGTACATACGGGAGGGTATTTCTGACCTACGTATATACGCGCAGTAGCGTCTCCGTACCCGCGGGATCGGGGCGTTACAGGTTGGTATCAGAGCTTAGGCTCTCGCATCCTCAGTACATCCAGATGGCAAATTAGTGGTAAGGAAAATTGCAGCTGGAATGCATGAGTCCTAGTTATACAGTCTAACTATAAGTACAGAGTTATCTTTTTCTTGATCATCCTTCCTTTGATTTCTAATCCCTTCCATCTTTCCACTGTTTTTGTTTTTCATAGTCGTTATACCAACTTAAGATATGGTTATACTAGAGAGGTAGTGGTTGGTTCTGAATGAAGCTATTATATGATCTCTTCGGCCAACTCTATGGTGCTCGGGCATTCTCAGAATTGATCAACGATCGAGTTATCTTTCAGAAGGCGGTATCTGAATTTCTACAGTTCTTCTCTATTCTTGGCTATATCCTTCAAAGTGATCGACACCTGGTCTTCGAAATTCTTAATTATTGGTCTTCTTTATTATGCTCTGCATTATCAGGGTTTCTTTATCTTCAGTATTCTGGCTTATTCTCAGAGAGCTATCAAGTATGCAGCACAGCTGGAATTCTATTGCTAAGCAGTGTTATCAGGTCAGTATTATTCGGCATCGTCCGAAGATTCATACAGCGGGAAGTGCAGAAGACGTCTATATTCTGATTATTGTGCAGTCAACTTGAGAGCCCTACATGCAGTGATACATATCTTGATTGGTATAATTTCCGTCCTTGTCCTTTTTGTGTTCATTTTACCCCCTACCGAAATTGCGAGGACGCAATTTTTTGTAAGGTGGATGGAATGTAACACCCTGCTCCCGGAATACGTACTTAGTTGCGTATTCAGATTTTTCGATTATATTTTTGATTTACTTTCGGCAATTGTTTTGTATTATGAATTATTTATATGATCGTTTTGTCATGGATCTAGATTCGTGGACTCGGAGTCAGCCCTAGTCTGAACCGAGGACCCGATCCAAGAATATGACTCATTTTGGTCTTTCTGGCATTCAGATTTGACTGATTTCAGTTTCAAATATCGTTTTCTAATATTTTAGATTTTTTATGATTTTCTAAAATTTTCCTGAATTAAATTAGAAATCTTCAAAATCGATGTCGATCAGTGCCGCTGCTCGATTCTCGAATTTTTAATTTACAAACGGAGCGAAAATTCTAAAAACAGCTTTCCCATACTTCTTAAAATCATATTTTCTATTTAAATACTTTTTCTGAGATTTTTCTGAATTTATCAAAATCCGGCCGACTCGGTGTAGACCAGTATCGACGGTAGACTTCAGGATTTTTATTTTGAAAACGAGATTGAACCTCTGAAAACCAATTTCGTCAAACATCTTAAAATAATATTTATTATTTTTGAGAATTTTTAGGAAGCTTTCTGAGCTACTTCATTTTTCGGATTTTTTGGAGTTTTCGGTGCTTTCCCCAGATACCGGAATCTTATCCTGATATTTTATTTTTTCTTTTTCTAATTTTTCTCTCCCTCCTCAAACGCGAGTCTTACCAGACTCAGATCTGGTCTTTAATACGAAGATGTATATACGGAACGTATAATGCACCACTTGTTTCCGTACTCTGTTACTTGCCTGTATTGATGCTTAGGAGGATATTTCTGACCTACGTATATAAGTCGCAGTAGCGTCTCCGTACCCGCGAGATCGGGGAATTACATATACAATTGATATAAGCGTTTATGTGTATTATTTTATGTGATAGTTGATCACCCCTATTGATTCAGAACTGTTTGTGGTAGACGGTAGATTGTGACTTGATTCGACCTACTGACCAATTGACCTACTTCATATTTGAGGATAGAAGACATATTTTATCTATAGTGTTTATCATCAGTTATTGGCGATTATTTCGACTAGAACTCCTGTGGATATTGAGGAAGTGTTAGATATGACATTGCTTTACCGATAGATTGATTTACCAATATTTAGATTGGTATTAACTTAGTTAGAGTTGGAGTTGATCTAAGATTTATATTCTTTACATTTGAATTGATCAGTGTACTCGATCATGATGGATTTGACTTGGGTTGAGGAGTAGGTATAGATCGGATCGACCTGACCTGGTGCATGTATATACAAAAGTGATTAGTTACTTGAATTTCTGAATCTTGTGATTGAACTTAATAGAAGTGAGAGTGTATGATGGTTTTAATCAAATTGGATAGTATATGTTGGGACTTGGATATATCGATGACTTAGAGGATGAATATACTGATGATGTAGAGGAAGGATATACTGCTGAGTTGATTGACATGAGGTTTGGATTCTTTTTGAGAATTTTGATTAGTGTTCTGACAAGATTAATATAGTTGGATTGATATTTGTGAGTATCCCAGGTTTTACCCTTGATTATACTGTTGAGTATTGACGATCTTATTGATGTTGAGATCAGATATAGACATTTCTAAATTTCATGTTATTTGAGGATGTTCCACTCTCAATTGTGTGATCTCGATATTCATTGTTATTGTTGACTCAATGATACATTCAGTGTTTCATGATTGGTTCTTGACTACTTCAGTTATTCAGTTTCAGAAATTGAGTTATTATGAGAGTGATTTCATTGATATCGGTACTAATATATATATATATATATATATATATATATATATATATATATATATATATATATATATATATATATATATATATATATATATTCAGAGTTAATAGCAGTTATTGTTTGATCTCGGTTATTGATGATTTAGAGGAGAGACATATTGATGATTTAGAGAATTAGAGTAGATTGGCGGTAACGAGAGAACTGATTACTGATTCATTAAGACGATAGTTTACTATATCATATACTTTGTCATGGAGTGATACTTAATGTTCATGATGATTTATGTTGAGACTATAAATTAATGGATCAGTTACTATTGTATTCTAGTGCAGATTGATGAGATTGTCTATTGAGCAATATCCAGACTTGTTGTTGTATTAATTCATGTTACTGACAGTTACTGAAAAAATATAGTTAGACCGTAACACTCAGTACAGCTCTATTCATCGTATGCATGGTTACTGTTACTGTTCACTGTTCTTATTACTATTCACCGTGTATACGATTATTGTTATTGTACTGTTACTGTCACCGCATCGTCCCATTATTCTAGTAACACGGATATTGATCATTTAACTGAATTAAATAATAATATAAATGGACAACTTACACTGGGATTGGAAAAATTGATGGAGGAGACATCATCTGTATTTTGGGTGAACTTAAGATGCAGTTGCGCAACCGACTGAAGGTTCCACTGCAGGGTTCTCGGAAGATGATTGGCATCCCATCTGTATTGTTTACTATTCCACTATTCATACAGTGAGATTATTGTTACTGTTACTGAGTACCTAGAGGTACGACCTGGTTCAGCGCTAGGAAACTGAGGCCGTGGTCCCGGGTATGTACGGGACCCACCTAAAGTATGAAAAATGTCTCCAACCAATCAGTTTCAATAACTTAGGACCCTGATTGAGACGTGTGGTAGGCGTAGTATGGGATGCGTCTATTACAGGTAGCAAGTGGTGTTCGCTGACATAATAAATAATAATGTACTATAACTAATTGTATTTGCCTAATACATGTATGTATGTTGGACACCTGATGATACATCTGACCTGATTGGACATTTGACTCTAGTACTGACTAACTCAATCCACATGATATACAGATTGTGATGGACACCTGACATTTGATTCTATCACTGACTAGCTTATTTACTGTCTCTTTATGTTTGCATAAAACTACAGTCTTATTCCAGTTTATAGTTTTATTTCATATGCTCACACATTATACATGTGCACTTTCCCTTTTATTTTACACACTCACTTGGTCGCTTTCTAACGACCCTAAATTTGCACGTCCAGATATTGGATGTTTTTGTTTTATGAATCAGGTATTCGATGAGGCTGGACATGTTGCGAGGAGCTGGAGTTTCTCTCTACCTATTCTGCTATTATTGTCCTTCTTTTCATTTCTATTGATTCTGTAGTTTCTCTGATTCTCTATACATTACTATCAGTCGTTATTCCTTTTCTGTATTCATTCGATATCATGTGTGGACATCCATATATAGTATTGTAGTGATGTTGATTCTTCATATTGATTATATAGATTGTTTAGGTTATTTTAGGCTTAGCGTGTATACGTGGGATATTTTTCTCGCGTATATACATCGCCGACTCTCATCGCAACTCCGTTTTCACGTATTTTGGGAAGCCAGACGTGACAACTACTGTCATCAACAGGAAGTCCAAAGGTAAAGGAAAGACACCCTCTTGCAATGTGGTGTGTACTTCCTCTAGAGAAGCTGAGACAAACGTTGCCTCTCTTACTGATTCAGAGGAGGAAGAAATTGTTCTCGCTGTAGAATAAAGTGTCCCTTCCTTGGTTGGAACCTGATCCAGTCAGCAATACTTGAGAGAGTATGATGAGGCAGTGCCAAGCTCCTCCAAGCCAACCAAAGAACTAGCCAAGCAATCCACGAAACAACTTCTGGAAAAGCAGAAAGAGCTTCAGTGTGCTCTCTAGAAAGACAAAATGGAAGGGTCTTCAATGCATTTTCGCTTTGATGTCTTGACTTAACTGGCTAACATTCATGCCAAGATCACTCTCTATGAGCTCTTGAGATGCTCCAAGTCAACAAGAGAAGCTCTAACCGATTCAAAGGCTTTCATCGTCCAAATTTCGGTTAGACATAAAGAGGAGGATGAAAGATATTATCTCCAGACCTCCAAACGTTTTTCCTGCATAATATTTACTATTGAAGATATGCAGATCAAGGGAAACATGATAGACCCCTGCATTACACAGGATATATCGGATCATCTAAAGTTAGTCGCATTCAAGTTGATTCAGGATCCGCGTTGAGCATTATGCCCCGTAGGGTCATGCAGCACTTGGGGATCCTCACCCACTTGAGCGCTACTCGAACTATCATCTACAGTTTCAATGACAATGGCACGCGCTCGATGGGAAAGATCAAACTTAGATGCCAGATCGGGGACTTGAGATCTGAGGTGACATGCTATGTTATTGATGTCTGCACCTCATATAATCTGCTGCTGGGATGACCATGGATTCATCGCAACTCCATCATCCCATCTACTTTTCATCAGGTCATGAAATACGTCGATGAAGATGGCAAAGTAAGAACGTTGATCACTGTAAAGCATCCGTTCAAAAGGTAGAGAATTATTTTATTAATTTTCTCCTCTACCAAGATTCTTTTGAGACCAATGAGAATCCCCAATCAGAAGATTCAAACTCTGGTAATGAAACTGACACCAAACTAGAGCCTGAAGAAGAATGCCTCTAGGAACTGAACCCACTTATTACGAGCGTTGATAAGCTTGAAATCAAAAACATCGCCAATGTTGAAGGCGAGTGGTATATCAATAAGAATTTAGATTTAGCTTACCTCTGTGTATTACCTTCTGATTCTGTAGTGTATCACTGAAGATGAACCCAAATAAGTCCTTCCTGAGGGTGGCCAGTGGCAAGTTTTTTAGATTTGTTGTTACATCTAAAAGAATACACCTCGACCCTGAGAAAGTCCATGCCATTTAGGAGATGCAACCTCTGAGAAACCTCAAAGAACTCAGAGGATTACAAGGACGAATGGCTTACATCCGGAGGTTCATGTCAAATCTCTCAGGACGTTGCCAACCTTTCACCAAGCTGACGAAAAAGGGAGTCTCATTCGTTTGGATATTGCTTGCCAAGAAGCATTTGAGAAAATCAAGTGATACCTCTCACATCCACCTGTCCTGGCAGCTCCAGTATCAGGAAAACCCTTCCTCATATATGTTAGAGATATGGATCATTATTTGAGAGCTTTACTTGCCCAGAATAATGACCAGGAATATTAGCAAGCAATCTACTACCTGAGCAGGACCATGATCAGAGCTGAGAATCACTATAATCCAATCGAAAAGGAGTGTCTAGCTTTGGTTTTCGCTATCCAGAAGATGCGACACTATCTTGTGGGCCAGACTATTCACGTCATCTCGAAGGTTAATCTGTTGAGATTACTTATGACAAAACCATCATTGCTAAATGGTTGATTGGCAAAATGGGCTATATTACTCTTGCAATTGAGATGCAATTCTTGTCACAGAAAGCTGCAAAAGGTCAAGCTGTGACAAATTTCTTGGCTGAACATCTAGATCCAAGAACAACCAAACTTTATGAAGATCTCCCAGACGAGATTGTTTGCATAACCTAGACATCTTTTGAAGAACAAGTCTGATAACTATTCTTTGATGGCGCATCAGGAATGTGTCCTAAAAAAATATCATAGCAGGAGTAGGGGTAGTACTTGTATCTCCAAAGAACTACGTGATTCCTCATGCATTCTCATTAGCTGAGCCGTGTTCCAATAACGTTGCAGAATACAATACTCTATTAATCGGAATGCAACTTGCAGAAAAGATTGGCGTCAAGCATCTCGAAGCATACGGTGATTCAAAACTCATCGTCAACCAAATTTGCGGGAAGTATGAATTCCGACATGAAGATTTGGTGCCTACCACAACGCAACCATCAACATGGCAGAGAAGTTCAAAAGCTTCTACATCAACCATGTACCTCGCCAATAGAATGCACATGCGGATGTATTGGCATCCCTCGCCGCTTCATTAGCTCTTCCAGCCAGAACGACAGAGAAGGTACTCGTACACAGTCGTGACATGTATTGTCCGTTGTTCGCCCTTGAAGATAATCAGACTCCAGAACGAAGCCTTCAAGTCAAAGAGGTTCTTGAAACCTCAACAGGTACGAAACTTAGAGATTGGCAATTCTTATTCATCGACTATGTCTTATATGACATATTACTCGATGATTCCAAGGAGGTAGCTGCCATCAGAAGGAAAGTGCATGATTCTACTATAATGCGATCACACGAACATTATATCGCAGATCGTAGATGGAATCCTGTTTCACTGCCTTTCACACAAAGAGGTACATGAAGCCCTCGGGGAAGCGTACAATGGTATGTGCGGAGCTCACCAACCCGGATCCAAACTTGGGGACCGACTCTGAAGACTTGGCTACTACTGGCCAACGATGGTTTCTGACATTGTCGCCTACGCTAAGCGGTGTCGCGCCTGTCAGATCAACTGTGATTTCATCCACCCAGCACCGGGACATCTTCACCAAATGTCTTCTTTGTGGCCATTCGAGATATGGGAAATAAACGTCATCAGACCCATCACCCTCCAACATCTAAAAGACATCGGTTCATTCAAGCAATAACTAATTACTTTTCAAAATGGGTAGAAGCTATCCCCCTGAAAGAAGTAAAGACGTCCGATGTGGTCAAATTCATCAAGCATCATGTCCTATACCGCTTTGGCGTACCACAACGAATCGTCCACGATAATGGGCCCCAATTCGTTAGCCAGACATTTCAGAGTTTTTTTAATAAATTCAGAATTCAAAGTGTATCTTCAACGACATACTACCCAACTACCAATGATCTTGCTAAAGCCCACAAGACTATCAGAAAACTTCTCAAGAAGTTCATCTTAAAAAGTTAACACGATTGGGACGAGAAGCTAGGCAAATGTCTCTGGGCTTACCACACAACGGTTAGAACCCCAACGAAGATTACTCCATTCTCCTTGGTATATGGATGCGAAGCCATACTGCCATTGAAGATTTAAATTCCATCTCTACGTATTGACTTGGTGGTAGAGATGACACACGAGGATAAGCATCGACTGCGTCTCCAAGAGTTCAAAGTTTTGAATAATAAACGATTCCAAACTTAGCAACAAATCGAGCTCTATCAAGCTCGAATCACAAAAGCCTTCAAAAAGAAAGTCAAAGAACAAATTTTCAAGAAAGGCATTCTTGTCTTAGCTGTCAGATGACCCATGGTCATGACACACAAGACGAAAGGCAAATTTCAGCCTAAGTGGGAAAGACCCTATGTAGTAGAAACGATCTACGCAAACAGAGCTTACCGCCTTACAAATCCAAAAGGCGACACACTCATGATGCCAATCAACAGGAAATTCTTGAAAAAGAATACTATCCCTGATTATGTTTAACACTACACCTCTAATCAAAGATTTACCCTGATCAATCAGATGGATTAGGGTTTGGGATCCAAGATGTTTGGAAGAGCGCCAAAGAAGAGCTTCTTCATTCAATGGATCATATCACAGTCGATCGATGCCAAGCCGACCAAATATCGATGATATTATGATGAATGATATCAACATCAAAGAAATGACAAAGCTAGAAACTTCGAATTTAGCCTTGTCACTCTTCTCATGATCAAGTTAATACTGCACCTCTGATAAAAAATTTACCCTGATCAATCAGATGGATTAGAGTTTGAGATCTAAGATACTTGGGATAGCGCTAAAGAAAAGCTTCCTCATTCAACGGATCACATCACGGTCGATCAACGCCAAGCCGACCGAACATTAATGACATTATGATGCATGATGTAAACATTGAAGAAAAAATAAAGGCAAAAATGTCAATTTTTAGTCTTGTCACTCTTCTCTAGTATATAGACCTACGCCAATCTACAATGGGCCTGTTTGTTTCGCCGCAAAACGTCGCAAGTCGTAAGTCGTAAAATGAGAATGGAAAAAGTGAACTGTAGCAGAGAAAATATATTGTGTTTTACAGTGTTTGGTTGGTAAAGTGAAAGTGTAAATGGAAAAGTATATTGTGTTTTACGGTGTTTGGTTGGTAAAGTGAAAGTGTGAATGAGAAAGTATATTGTGTTTTACGGTGTTTGGTTGGTAACTTAAAAGTGTAAGTGAAAAAATTGGCCACAAAATTAACTATAGCAGTGATTTAAATATTATAAATACTATTAAATTAAATATACTATTGAAAATTAAATTGTATTAATAAATTTGAGATAAAATATTAATAATTTTAATATTTTAATTATAACAATAATATTAATAAAATATTAGTAAAATTAGTAAATTATTACTAAAATATTAACTAAATAAATAATTATAAAATTTTAAGAAAATCTAAAGAACATTAATAAAATTTTAAGGATACTAATAAAACATAAATATTAAAAAAATCTTAAGAAAAATAATAAAATATAGTTATAATATTATAATATTATAAAATACTTAAGATTATTATAATATTAAATTTTATTATAATAATATTGTAATATTATAAAAATATAAAATTAACAAAGTAAAATATAATTATAAATTTAATAATAAAATATTATTATGATATTATTATAATGAATTATTACAATATTAACATAATAAAATATTAATATAATTTTAAAGTATATTATAATATTAATAAAGTAATTATTTATATTAAGTAATAAATAAATTAAATATATAATAATTTTATATTAAAGCATATTATTGTTATATTAATAAAATATTAAATCTAAATAAAATATTAAGAAAATTGGTGTAAATATTAATAAAATAATAAAGTATTAAATACCAATATTAAATTAAAATAATAAAATATTAAATATTAAAACAATAATAAAAATGATAAAAAACTAAAAATACAAATATAAAATAATTAGGTAAGAAATTAAACTCTATTAAAAATATTAAATATATTAAATATTTAATAATATTAAATTATATATTGATTATCAAGTAACTGCTTTGGGACTGCGAGTGTATTACAAGTGGAATTTATATGACCACAAAATTAACTGTAGCAGTTGCAAGTGGGAAAATTTGAGTGTAAAAGTGAGATTTATATGACCACAAATTTAATTGTAGCAACTGCAAGTGGGAAATGAGAGTTGTATTTTGTAAGATGTTTTGCAACGAAACAAACAGCGAAAAATGGAAAAGAGGTTTTACGACTTGCGATTTTGCGGCCTTTTGTGGGGAAACAAACATGCCCAATTTAGAAGGATATGTTATATTTTGAAGTTTAGCATGCCTAAGACACGGTTTATGCACTCTTTTTTCTGATCATTCCTCTCCCGAAGGATGACTTATCTAGTTTGACTTTTCCATATGTAATTGTGGCATGTCTTCCTTCTTCTGTTCGATCGATCAACTCCCATGGTGAATTGAATGAGTTTATTTGATGGTTTATCAAGCTAAACTCATTGAAGAAGGTTCGTGACGTATTTTTGTAGAATCTTTCTAGTGTTTTCACATTCATATCAAGATGTGGCAATCAATTAACTCTTATGAGCGAATTGAATGAGTTTATCTTATAGCCTTTCAAGTCAAACTCATTGAAAAAGGCTCGTGACGTATCTTTACAGAACCTTTCCAGTGTTTGCACATTCATATTAAAGTGTGGTAACCGAATGAGAATCAGAGAGGATTCCACGAAGAATGTTAATCTCTAGACAAAATCTCCACAGAGTTTATAGTCACTTCTTTAATCTCCAGTGAGATTCTAGAAGTTATCTGCAAAGCGGAAACCTAGAAGATGCATCACATTACTTATAGTAACCCGATAATCCAATGCCTCCAATGGCTAAGGATAGAAGAAAGTGTTGGCTTTAAGTCCAACGAAAAATTCTCGACAACTCATCATGCTGAGGGAAATAGCATGACTAGCCCAAATAAAACGGTAGCTGGTAAAGACATACCAAATCCGTTGATAGCTGATGATTTGCTAAAAATTCTAAGGGACCTGATCCCACCTATTCCCAGCAGAATCCCTTACCAATTTTCTCTCATAGAATGGTAGGATCACAAACTATATTTATTTCTCCAGTGAAATGATTAAAGAGGTACCCTGTCATGTTAACACTATACCTCTGACAGTAAAACTTCAAAATATCCCCAACGGATATAACTCTTACTTGTCAATTCTTTCAACAGAATAACGAGTCCACTAAACATTGCTTAAATCGTAAAATTAATTCCAGCCAACATTCTGGTCAAGTTAACACAACACCTCTGACCAAACATTGCTCAAATCGTAAGACCAATTCTGGTCAAATTAACACTATACCTCTGACTAAATTTAACTAAGCTGCAAAATACATACCTGCTAAGTTAATATCATACCTATAACAGTCGTTTTCTCGATTTTCTCAAGGAAAAAAAGACTTTCAGTGCTAAGTTTAATATCACAAGTCTAACACTCATTTCACTGTCAAGTTAATATTACACCTATAAATCTTACCGATTTTCCAGCAAAAAACGAGACTTATGGTTAATACTACACCTCTCCAATGCTAAGTTAATATCACACCTCTAGCACTTATCATTGTTAACTTAACATTATACCTCTAATAGTTGTCATTTCAATTTCTCCAGTGGGAACAAAATCTATGGTTAATAATGCACCTGTCCAATGCTAAGTTAATATCACACCCTTAACATATATCACCGTTAAGTTAATACTATATCTCTAATAGTAATCTGAAAAACACCTAGAGGGGGGGTGAATAGGTGTAAGTGCTAATGTAGAACTAAATGCAAAACTACGTGCACTAAATGCGGAAGCTAATGCAAATCTTGCAACACACTTAGTACAATCAACAAGTGTAGCCGAATTCCCCGTGAAGGGCTCTGGACTAACTCCTCTTGATTCCCTTGAATGGGTTGAGGTGCTATGTGAAGCTCTTGTAGGTTAAGTATAAGTTAGGCACACACACAAGCAAGCCAAGCAAATACAAGATATAGCAATATGAAATATGCAAGGCAATACAAGCAAATAGATATGATATGGCAATATGAATTATGCTCAACACAAGCAAATATGATATGATAAGAAGTATGATGCTTTGTACAAATGTAAAGAGAGAGAGTTAGAGAAAAGTGGATCAAACGCAAACACAAAGATATGTTTCGAGGTTCGAGCACCTTGCTCTACATCCCCGCCTACACCACCGTGTAGGATTTCCAATCCACTATAGGAGTACCGAACTCCTCTCTCAACCTTACAAAGCCACCGAGGCTATACAACCACAATCCACCTCTACCGAAGAGGGATAAGGCCCGTAGCCAATACAACTCAAACACAATCACCTCTACCGAAGAGGGATCCAAACACAATACCACTCCGATCAACCTCTACCGAAGAGGGATACAACAAAAGCAAGGAGGGTTTACAACTTAGAGGCTTAACCTCAAACACTTCTCTTTTTCTCTCTTTTCTTTTCCACAAAAACAAGATCCTAAATAGATTAGGATAGGTGATAGCTCAAGTGTGGAAACTAGGTGTTTGGAAAACAAGCAACAAAGAAAAACACTTGGGAAAATTCTTGCAAAAGATATAGAATGAAAACCAAGACAAATCTCCCAAAATATTCTTTTCTTTGATTTTTCCAAAAACCTAAAACAATAAAGATTAAGTCTTTTTTTAGCACAAAAACTATTTTGAAAACTTGTTTAAACACTAGAGAAACACTGAAATTTTTTCTCTTGAAAACCTTGGCCAAAATCCCAAAGAGATGGGGTTTATATAGGCCAAAATAGAAACTAGTCGTTAGAGCTGAGCTGGCAGCTCTGACAGGCAGCGGTCGACAGGCCCGGTCGACCGCCAACGGTCAGAAATATGACCGTTGGGCAACTGCGATCGACCAGCCCGGTCGACCCAGAAAAACAGAGAGCAGAGCTCTCAGACCCGGTCGACCGGCCCGGTCGACCGTCTCAGGGACTCCAAACATGCACAGATCTGTGCACGTCCGGTCGACCGGCCCGGTCGACCGGACATCAGCCAAGTCGACTAATAACCTGGCTTAGTCGACTGGTTGAGTCCTGGACCTGAAAACTGGATTTGAAAACTTGGGAAAAATATTTTATAAAAATCTTTTAATACTTCTAAAAATCACCAAAAATATTTTTATCATTTTATATCAAAACTCAAACAAGTGATAAAAATTTCAAGACATATATCAATCATATCTATTCATTTTTGAGTCTTGCCAATTTTATCAAAAACCAAAACATGTATTTTTCCAAACTTGATTTTCTAAAACATGAATAGGATAGTCAAAATAAGTTTGTCTAGCAACTTTAAAGCATGTATGTGTATCTAGAACATATCTAATATACATAGAAATAAAGTAAACTTGTTTTGATCTATTATCCATGAAAAACCAAAATCAAAACATAAAACGTGTGTGTTTGTGCACTTGAGCATATCAACTATGCTAAACTTTACAAATGGATCTAAAACACACTATCTAAACTATGGATACCTAAGTCTTTGTGTCATCAAGAAGACTTGCTCCAAAACTCCATCCATGGGCTAGGCAAAGTGTGATCTTGAAGCTTTGGCCCTGGAATCACTTGTGAAAGCTTCCAAACACCTTGTTGAAGCTAATCACCAACTAATATCTTGGTTAATGATCTGAAACTTAAACAACACAAGATAATTAGTAAACATAACTACATGAGTTAATCATCATCAAAACTAGGGTGGAAGGCCTTTGGGCCAACATAATCTTCTCAATTTTCTCAGTAAAAATAAGAACTTTTGATGCTAAGTTAATATCACATGATCATACACGTTTTTTCATATCATATGTGTCACATTTCTACATTTATATTTAAATAAAACTCTGCTATTAATGTATTTTTATGTCCAGTAGAGTGCGGGGTAATTAAGTAAGAAAAGAGAGAGATTGACAGATTTATCCAATTAAATTTAAAAGTTCAAAAGAAAGGGGATCTATTCAAATCCAGAGTTTCTAAAAACCATCTTTTTGAAAACTGAGTATATCAGATGAGATAAATGCCAATTAAAACTCAAGAAAAAAATGGATTTTTTGAAGACTCAGTTGGTTGAGCTGAGGATAAAAGGATGTATTGTCAATTTCAGATCAAAAATTTAAAATCCAAAAGGATAAAGAGATAGAGGACACATGGACGGACAAACGCCCCCAGACCTTAGCCCAATGACCAGGATCTGGCAGCGAAAATGCGGCCAGACCGCATTTTCGTGGCTGGGTATTTGAATTATCTTTGTACTTTTATCCCCTATCTGTTTCTTTCCTATAAATACCTGCATACTCGAAGACAGAGGGCACCATCTCATAGAGAGTTTTAGTTTAGGTTTTTCTTTTCTTCTTCAATGTAATTTTTTATTTTTATTTTTAACTTAGGTTAGAGAAAGTTACATAATTAAAAGAGAGGAAGAGTTATTGTAGAGTGACACTATTGTAATCCTTTCTTAAAGAAACTTATATTGAAGGTGACAATCAATAGAGGTTTCTCACTCTTCTTCATCGTATTCAATCTGGCCAAACATCACATTCAATGTATTTCTTTGTACTACTTCGCTTTACTTCACGCTAAGATAAGTTTTCATTATGATTCAAAGAGTAGAGATAAATGTTCTTCTTTTATTTCTTTTTATTTCTGATTTTTGCACCAACCCTCTTCTTTGTTTCCATTTCTTTTGCAAATAAAACAATAATAACACCACCATCTCCTTTTTAGATTAACTTGACATCTTTTTTTTATAAAACTGAGAAAATAAGCATTAGCTAGTTTTGGTAAATTAAAAGAAAGAAACTTACACAACGCTTCCATCGCTGTCCCACCCTATGAATCACGACCTGTTAGCCCTAGGCTACACAGAAGCATCGAGGACCTAGCACTGTTTTAAAAGTCTGTATATTTTCTGTGCAGGTTTGGATTGATCAAAAAAATTGGCGTCATTGCCAGGGAGGGACGGTAAGTTTTCTTTCTTTTAAATTTACTTTAGCGAATTAATCCCTTTTCTTCTCTATTTTGGTGTACAAGGGCTAATTTCAGAAAATCAAGAGCCGCGGTTGACATATAGCATACTTGAGCCTCTGCTCTCGAACGCAGAGCTCGGGAGAACTAACTATTGTCGTGGAAACGTGGCCATTGCCGCGTTTGCGCGACAAAGTAGGAAGAACTCTTAATCTGCTTTCTTGCAAGTTGCTCGATTTCAAAGATTAGCTCTCTGCAGTTATTAGTTTATCAGTTTAACTCACTTTGTACATATTTCTAACCTCAACAGTAACATGGATACTTTGTAAATCTAAGAAACATTTAGACTCTTACATTCTAGGGCATCTGTCTAATTTTGTTACCTTTTATAATTGTTGAAGAGTGTTCAAGAAAAATGTACGCTTGTATTACATATAGCTTAGGAAACACACTTGTATGTTATATTGCTTGGGTGTTATTTTTGCTATATACATTGTTGGCCCAAAGGCCTATCACTCTAGTTTGATGATAATCAACTCATGTAGTTATAGTACTAATGATCTTGTGTTTATTTAGTCTCAGATTTGTGATCAAGATCTTAGTAGGTATGTAGCTTCAACAAAGAATAAGTCAAGTTTTGGAGCTAGCACGGTTTGATTCAAGAGCTTGTGCATCAAGACCACATCAAGTACTCAAGAGGAGTCTAGCTCGTTGGATCGTGTTTGGACCAAGTCAAGAAGATGAGAAGACTTCAAGTGAAGACTTCAAGACTTGTGTCTAGATTTGTTTTATAAGATTTTGTTTTAGATTAAAATGTAAAGGATAGAATAGTTGGTGGATTGCTCAAGTATACTATACACACACACACTCTTGATTTATAGGTGTTTTCATAAAAGAATTTTTATTTTGGAAAAATATAAAAGAATTTTTCATGTTAGAAAAATACCGGTTTGGTTTTGGAATTTCTTATATACACGTTCTTAAACCAAAACCATGTTTAGTGCTTATTGTCAAAAATATAGATATTTCATCATGTATGTGTAGTGGATCATATCCATACACTCTATGCTTTCAAGTGTTTAAAATATCTTGTTTTCGTATTTGAAGAAGTTTTGGAAAAACCAATTTGGAAAAACCAATTTTGGAAAAATACAGTTTCGTTTTTAACCAAAATTTTCAAGTTACAAAAATAGTTCAAATTGTTTGTAACATGTTTTGATTTTACTCAAACATGTTTGTATATCAAAGTTTAATGCTGAAACTATTTTTGTAGATTTTTAGTAATTTTATGGGATTTTATCTAAAGAAAAATACCAAGTTTTAATCCCTAAAATGACCTGACCTGGCTTCTGCCGGTCGACCGGGCCGGTCGACCGAGCTTGAAGTCGGTCGATCGAGCCGGTCGACCGACGTGCACAGAACGTGCACGCCAGGATTGCTGGAGGGCCGATCGACCGACCCGGTCGACCGCCAGAGAGCTCTGCTCTCTGGAAAGCTCCGGTCGACCGGGCCGGTCGACCGGCAGAGAGATCTGCTCTCTGTTCCAGGGTCTCGGTCGACCGGCCGGTCGACCGCTACCCCAACGGTCAGAAATCTGAGCATTGGCGGTCGACCGGGCGGTCGACCGTCAGGCCAACCTCAACGGCTAGTTTTTCTAGCCCTATAAATTGGGGCTTTAGGGGCTGTTTTATACAAGATTTTCAAGTGATTTTTGAGCTAGTTTTTCCAACTCCATTTATAGGTTTTCTCACTTGTTTAGAGAGCAAATATTTCCAATCAAAAGGGGAGTTTTATCAAGAGTGTTTCAAAGTGATTTTCTTGAGTTTTCTTCCACAAATTCCATCCTTGTTTTTCTCACAAACACTTGAGCAACCCATTGATATATTCATCCTATAGGAGTGTCCTTGTGAGATTGTTTTTAGGTGATCAAAGTATTGTGATCACCAAAGGCTTCTTTCTTGTACTTTGAGGAGGCGGACAAGTGTGTTCGCGGTGTTTCGGGTTCTAGTGAGAACTCGGTGTTTGAGGTGCGGCCTCGGCGAGCTAGTAGGCTTGCAGTGTGTACGGGACTAGAGAGTCCAAGGAGTTCAAGTGTGAACTCGCCTTGTAGGTGTTGCGACACTGAGTGATCCGGTGGGATCGATTTTAGTGAAAATCTTTCATAGTGTTGAAGGCGGGGATGTAGACAAGTGTGCTCGAACCTCGAAACAAATCTCCCGTGTTTGCGATTGCTCACTCTCTATCTCTTACTCTTGTTTATATCTTGCATGCTTATATTGCTTTCATCTTTATATGCTTGATATATATTGTGAGCTTAATTGTTATATGCTTGGGGATTGTTTGCTAACACTTGTATTCAACCAAGAGAGCCAACGCGGCACCTCAACTCTTATTTAGAGGAATCTTGAGGAATTAGTCCAGAGCCCTTCACGGGGAATTCGGCTACACTCTTGTGTTATACGTGGTGTTTTAGTTTAAAAAGTTTTAATTTGCATCATATTAGTTTTAATTCCGCATTAAGTGACCATTTGATTAGCTTATCACCTATTCACCCCCCTCTAGGTGATTTACAATTGGTATCAGAGCCATGTGCTCTTGATTTGGGTCTTACAACCTAGAGTTAAAGATCCTCATTTTATAGCTAATCACAATATTTGTTTACACACACCATGGACTTCATGACACCTCCCACCTTTGACATTCTTAACATCCAAACTTGGAAGGTTAAGATGTCTTTATTCCTCAAAGCCCTAGGTATTAATGTTTATTTTGCCACTATTAAAGATTCATATTGTTTAAATGGCAAAAATATTGAGGCTAATGCAAAAGCCCTACATGCTTTAAAATCAACCCTAAATGATAAATATTTATCTAGGGTATCTAACATTGATTCGGCTTTTGTAGTTTGGAACACTATACTCTCCCTCGGCGAAAATGAACAATATTATGCGGGGAGCGACTCGGATGTTGGAAGTGACGCTTCCAACGTGTGCTACATGGTCCAAGGGGATAACCCCTTGAGGTAAACACCGAATCTGAGCTAGATGAAGATGTTGATATGTCCTATGATGAGCTTACATCTTTTTGTCAACAACTTCTTGAAAAATATGAATTGCTTAAGAAAGATAATAAAAAAATGAAAAAGAATTTTGATTGCATGTTAAAAGAAAATGATTCTTTTAAAAATAAAGTTGCATGCATTGAAAAAGAAAATGAAACTTTGAAAAATGAGAATGTTTCCTTAATGTCTAAATTAAATGATCTTTGTGAAGGAAACACTAATTTGAAAAATAAAATTGTTTTGTGGAAAAACAAAAGGAGGTTACTTTGCAAGAAAACACTTCTTTGAAAAGAAAAATGGTTGAAAAAGAAAAAGAAAATGTTTCTAAAAAGAATAAGAAAAATGATTCTCCATCTCACCATGCCTTACATGCAACCATTAATCAAAATGAGATTAAATTTTTGAAAAATAAAATAAATTGTTTGAGCTCAACCTTGAGCACTTGTGCATTTAATCATAAGAAGTTGGAGTCTTTGTTTTCAAAGAAACAAGCTCCACATGTTCATGCACATCATCTACATCATGCATATGCACACTTTGCACGCCACGATCAAAATCATACACATATGCATCCTAGAGTGTACACTTGTACACATTGTGACCGCAAAGGCCATTTAGCAAGATTTTGTTATGATAGAATAAATTCTTTAAATTTTGCTAATAAGAAAAATGTTTGGGTTCCTTACAATGCTAACCCTCAAGGACCCAAAAGAAAATGGGTACCAAAATCCCCACCTTGTGTTTTTGATGTAGGTGCGGGCTCTCACAAAACGTGAGAGGGAAGGTGCCTTGATGGTGGATGCACATGGACATGATGGACACAATTTGATGCACCGCTATCAAGGAGGTTTGGTGGGACGACCACCATGTTTTGGAGATTTGGAGTATAGTTCCTTAGTTTGGTAACTATCTCTAAACTCCAAGTTTATTTACATGCTTGTCCATATATGACATTTTTAGCATGTTCATGTTTTTGTGCTTCATGTGGTAAATACTAGTTTAAATGTAGTTTTTATTAAAATTTGGATATATATATGTACAAGTAGTGAGCAACAAATTGATTCATATATGTTTGCACTTCATGTTCATTTGAACTCACTATATGCACATGTATAGCCTAGTTTTGATGATTTCCTCATTTACACTTGTTTTGCCTATTTTCATGTTTTACTCATGTATATGTATTGTGTATTCAAATCTAATAAATATACATGTATACCCCATGAGTCATTAGCCTTCATGCAATTTATATTATGGACTCTTTTTATGTTTGGGATATGTATGCATATTGTAAGAATTGGATAAAAACATACATATACCTAGAAGTTTATTTTTTAAGATGAAAAATGATTTTTTAAAAAAATGAAGTTTCATGATTTGTTTGATAAAATTCATGTTTGCTTTTGAGCATTATTGATTATTTTCATGAAAATGCTATTTACATGATTTTGAACACTCACACTTTATTTTGTTTATTCATGACTTTGTTTCATGATTATTTTTTTTTAGCCTTATCGTTTTTGAGTGTCAACTCTTGTGTATTTGGAATGATTCATGAAAAACATATGATTTGATTTCATGTTTTGAAGGATCTTTAACTAGTTTTTAAAAATTATTTAACTAGTTAAGTATTCTTCATTTGGTAGTGTTTTCAATACTAAAATTAATTTTCAAACTCTATTTTTGAAAACTCCTACCAACACCTCCATGGGCGGATGGATGGGCGAGTATGCCTTGTAAGCCCTATTGAAAATCTTTTAACTTGTGCATATAAAGGGCGGTAGGTTATGAGTTATATACTTGATCTCAATTGGTATTTTCATTTTGTCTATACTCATATTTTGTTTCCTATATATGTATGCTTGTTTTCAAATAATATCAATTTCTATTGGTATTTTCATTTTCATACATATATATGATTTATTTGTGCTTAATTTAAAATAGGTTTATATGTTTAAAGCACAAAGTTTGTTTATGCTAAGCTTGATTCAAATCCTTATTTTCAATTGGTATCTCAATTGATTGTTTAATAAGCTTATGCATTATTTTTAAAATTGACATTTTTTATTGATATCAAAAATATGCAATAATTTCAATTGGTATCAATATGATTCTATTTTTGATTAAAATTCAAAATTTGTAATGTTATTTATATTTGGTATTGGTATCTTAAAATTTGACTACAATTGGTATCTTAAAAATTTTGTTTATATGATTCGTTTTTCTAGATATCTCAAAATTTGTTTTATTGAGAAAAAATCAAAATTTTTAAGAAATTTAAAAATGGTTTGATTTGTATTGCCTATATGCAAGGGGAGCTTAACATCTCTTCTATATATAGATTCATGTTGAGTGTATCTTATATTGAGGAGCTTGACAACTCTTCTTTATGCGGTACACGTGTGTAGGGGGAGCTTCACATCTTCTTTTATGCATTGCATATTATGTGTTATGTGAGTTAGGGTTTGTCATCCCTTCTTCATGTAATGCATGTATGTAGGGAAGTTAACTTTGCGTCTTCCTCTTCATGAATGTATATCGCATGGATCCTTTATTGATTGATTTGAGTTTACCCCTTTATTGATTCTTTGTTTCGAACAAAAAGGGGGAGAAGAATTTGTTGGTTTTGATTTTACTTTAACCCCTTTTGTTGATGATTGACAAAAAGGGGGAGAAGTATTGGAGAAGTATTTGGATTTTATATATGCATGTTTTCCTTGCTTTATTCATAAAGGGGAGAAGTATTTATGTTTATGCATATATGTTTTGTGTTGCAAATAGGAGAAAAAGAATTTAATGTGTTTCATGCTTGTTTATGCATGTTTATCTCCATATATTTGCATACATGTTTATGAGCTTTCATTGCATATTTATTTATTTATTGTGATGCATGAGTTAAGGGGGAGCTTCCTTGAAGCCTTACTTTAATCCATGCATATATAACTTCATGAGTTTTGTCATCATCAAAAAGGGGGAGATTGTTGGCCCAAAGGCCTATCACTCTAGCTTTGATGATGATCAACTCATGTAGTTATACTACTAATGATCTTGTGTTTATTTAGTCTCAGATTTGTGATCAAGATCTTAGTAGGTGTGTAGCTTCAACAAAGGATTTAAAGTCAAGTTTTGGAGCTAGCACGGTTTGATTCAAGAGCTTGTGCATCAAGACCACATCAAGTACTCAAGAGGAGTTTAGCTCGTTGGATCGTGTTTGCACCAAGTCAAGAAGATGAGAAGACTTCAAGTGAAGACTTCAAGACTTGTGTCTAGGTTTGTTTTATAAGATTTTGTTTTAGATTAAAATGTAAAGGATAGAATAGTTGGTGGATTGCTTAAGTATACTATACACACACACACACTCTTGATTTATAGGTGTTTTCATAAAAGAATTTTTATTTTGAAAAAATACAAAAGAATTTTCATGTTAGAAAAATACCGGTTTGGTTTTTGGAATTTCTTATATACATGTTCTTAAACCAAAACCATGTTTAGTGCTTATTGTCAAAAACATAGATTTTCATCATGTATGTGTAGTGGATCATATCCATACACTCTATGCTTTCAAGTGTTTAAAATATCTTGTTTTTGTATTTGAAGAAGTTTTGGAAAAACCAATTTGGAAAAATACAGTTTTCGTTTTTAACCAAAATTTCCAAGTTACAAAAATAGTTCAAATTGTATGTAACATATTTTGATTTTGCTCAAACATGTTTGTATATCAAAGTTTAATACTGAAACTATTTTTGTAGATTTTTAGTAATTTTATGGGATTTTATCTAAAGAAAAATACCAAGTTTTTAATCCCTAAAATGACCTGACCTGGCTTCTGCCGGTCGACCGGGCCGGTCGACCGAGCTTGAAGTCGGTCGACCGAGCCGGTCGACCGACGTGCACAGAACGTGCACGCCAGGATTGCTGGAGGGCTGGTCGACCGACCGGTCGACCGCCAGAGAGCTCTGCTCTCTGGAAAGCCCCGATCGACCGGGCCGGTCGACCGACAGAGATCTGCTCTCTGTTCTAGGGTCTCGGTCGACCGGCCGGTCGACCGCTACCCCAACGGTCAGAAATCTGACCGTTGGCGGTCGACCGGGCGGTCGACCGTCAGGCCAACCTGGCTCCAACGGCTAGTTTTTCTAGCCCTATAAATTGGGGCTTTTGGGGGCTGTTTTATACAAGATTTTCAAGTGGTTTTTGAGCTAGTTTTTCCAACTCCATTTAGAGGTTTTCCACTTGTTTAGAGAGCAAATATTTTCAATCAAAAGGGGAGTTTTATCAAGAGTGTTTCAAAGTGATTTTCTTGAGTTTTCTTCCACAAATTCCATCCTTGTTTTTCTCACAAACACTTGAGCAACCCATTGATATATTCATCCTATAGGAGTGTCCTTGTGAGATTGTTTTTAGGTGATCAAAGTGTTGTGATCACCAAAGACTTCTTCTTGTACTTTGAGGAGGCGGACAAGTGTGTTCGCGGTGTTCGGGTTCTAGTGAGAACTCGGTGTTTGAGGTGCAGCCTCGGCGAGCTAGTGGGCTTGCGGTATGTACGGGACTAGAGAGTCCAAGGAGTTCAAGTGTGAACTCGCCTTGTAGGTGTTGCGGCACCGAGTGATCCGGTGGGATCGATTTTAGTGAAAATCCTTCATAAAGTTGAAGGCGGGGATGTAGAGCAAGTGTGCTCGAACCTCGAAACAAATCTCCCGTGTTTGCGATTGCTCACTCTCTATCTCTTACTCTTGTTTATATCTTGCATGCTTATATTGCTTTCATCTTTATATGCTTGATATATATTGTGAGCTTAATTGTTATATGCTTGGGGATTGTTTGCTAACACTTGTATTCAACCAAGAAAGCCAACGCGGCACCTCAACTCTTATTTAGAGGAATCTTGAGGAGTTAGTCCAGAGCCCTTCACGGGGAATTCGGCTACACTCTTGTGTTATACGTGGTGTTTAGTTTAAGAAGTTTTAATTTGCATCATATTAGTTTTAATTCCGCATTAAGTGACCATTTGATTAGCTCATCACCTATTCATCCCCCTCTAGGTGATTTACAACTTGCACACGAGCACGAAACTGATCTAAGGGCATAACCTGTTAAACAACAAAAGGTAGGGAAGTCATTACCCTTGCTTAACCCAAAAATCATTTCCTCACTCACCCACTAACCCAGCCTAACTTAAAATGAGTAGACATTGGCCCTGGGGACATCTTGGACTAAAATAGGAATTGACCTAAGGGGAAAGTTATTAGAAGTTGACTCTTACCAAATCAGTATCAAAGGTTGGGGATTGAGGGGCGAAACCCCGAAGGCTGATGGTTTGGCATAACTAAGCCCATTGCTTAGGAACATATACCTCCTACTGGTCTTACCCCTACCTGACCGCTTAACTTGTGGTCAGGTTCTACAATATACCTCCTTAGATAATCAACAGTTAGGAGTCGTTTAGGTCTAAGCTCTACCCTAACTTAGGCTAGATTTTCTGTAACCCCCTGATCCCCGATGTACGTATCACAGTTTCAGTACGCGATACGACGTACAAAATTGATTTGACCTCCATGGTAGTCAGATTGAGCTGATTTCAGTTTCAAGTATTATTTTCTAATATTATAGATTTTTCAGAATTTTCTGGAAATTTTTCTGGATTATTTTGGGAAATCTCCGTAGTCGGTGTCGACTGATACCGATAATCGGCTTTACGATTTTTAATTCACAAACGGAGTCGTATTTTGAGAATCCTCTTTCACCATGTGTCTTAGAATCGTATTATCTACGTTAGGGTATTTTTGCGGATTTTTCTGAATTTATCGAAAATCGGGCGAAACTGGTGTCGCCCGGTATCGGCGAGACACTCCGAGATTTTTAATTTGCAAACCAAATTAAGTTTCTGCAAACCGTTTTCATATTACGTCTCAGGACAATATTTCTATTTTCTGTAATTTTTGGGCATTGTTCGGAGCTGGTCGAATATTGGGCCAATATAATAATAATAAAATATTATTGTTTAATCTTTCTTTTTCTTTTTCTTTTCTTCTCCCTTCTTCACGAAGCTTCCCCCACCGCCATTCTTAACCGCCTCAGCTCCTCTCTATCCTCTTAAAATCTCCCTCCCTCTCTCTTAATTATAATTTTCTCTCTCTCCTCTCTCTCTCATCCCTAACCCTCTCTCTCCAATTTCTCTCTCTCTCTCTCCTCTCTCTCTTCTCTCTCTTTCCCCACTCTCTCTCCTCTCTCTGTGCAGACCCCGGGAGAGGCCCGACCCGTCGCCAGCGGCCAGGCAGCCGGCCGCCGCCGCAGGCACCACCGGCGGCCGCGCCCCAACCCGGCGGCGCCACCGCCGCCCCTCCTTTCCTTCTTCCCCTTTTCTTCGTTCATTTCTTTTCTTCTCCTTCTTCTTCTTTTCTTCTTCTTCTTATTTCCCCCTTCTCTCTCTCCTCACGCTCACTCCGTCCGACCCACCGCCGCACCGCCGGCGGGCCCCTCCTGCCGCCGGCAGCAGGGCTGGCCGACCTGCTCACAGCAGCAGCAGCTCTGCTGCTGCTGTTGTATTGGGTTCGGGTATAACCCGAACCCAATAACAATATTGGGGAGGGGGTTGGGTTTAAACCCGACCCGATGAAGTTTAAGTGATGGGTTTGGGTTTGGATCTAAACCCGACCCATTAACCCGTCTACCCGCATCCAACGTATAAAGGTAACTTTACAGAAAACCCCCTGCTCCTATTTATTATTTGCATGTAAATATTGTTATTACATATTTAACCCTTTTTGTTATGATTTAGTATTCGGGCGATATCGGGAGCATCCGGATTCCGATTTGGACGATTCTGGATCCGTTGCGATCGTGGGAAAGAGAGCTACCTTCCCATGGCTAAGTAGTGAGTGTTTTTATTTTATAAATTGTATTTTTAGTATATTAATTGAACTTGGTTGCTTTATTGAAAGAAAACATGATTACCGGTAAATCCCCATTGTTCATATTTACTCACTTGTAAACAATCTTAAAACACTGTAATAAACACTGTACTTAGAATATGCCTGATAATTAAAAGACGTTGAGTGTGCCACTGGGTGTCTATTAGGTCATGTTCATGTACCACAGTTACGTTACATGTATACTGATCCACAGGTACGCTATGACACTACACTATAACTAGACATGCATGCTAGACACCGTTACTGTAATTCACAGGATATGGTATTACATGATACACGGACTACCGTTATTACATGTACTAGTGCTACGCAGATATGTTCCACGGACTATGGTTACACATCTATGTTCCATTAGTACACGGATAAACACCGTATTTCATATTATTGTTATCATCATCACACGGATACTGTAGTTCACTGTACATGATGTTAGACACTGACCACTGATATTACATGACACGTCACACTCTTATTTCGTATTCATGTCCCACCGATATATCAATGCACCACTTCACGGATACCGTTATGAAATATATTGTTATCACCGTTACACAGATTCTCTTACACGCAACACTATGTCCCACTGGTACATAGATACACCAATTCACTAGACATTGTCACTTCATTACTGCTACATGTATATTGTCACTATGCCATGGATACGAGACACTGATAGGTCATGTGCTAGGATCACCGTCCCACGGACATTCTAAGACACTGAACGCACTAGATACAGTTATTTCATGATGTTCTATGTACGTGTCTCACTTTTTACATAGATAGGGAGATTCATGACATTATTACTGCATGTTCGTGAACCACTGATACACTGAGACGCTATTACACTGGATACTGCTACATGGATACTCTGTGCACAGTTACTTCATGTTCTTACACCACTGTTATATCGACTCACCGGTATACATGCATTGATTGTCTATGTATTCCTGCTACAATGGATTATTCCTGTTACACGGATCATGGATTATATTATGACTCATGGATATTCTTGTATTCTCGTTATATTGATCATTATTTATGTCACATGGATTATTGTTACATGAGTAGTTCGTCTTGTATTCCCGTCACATGATTATTTCCCGTTCTGATATTGATATTCCCGTACTGAATACATGAGCTGTTGATATGCGATGTGTGAAACTAAGTGCCACGTGGATTCAAGCACGGGGGCCACCTCTAGAATCCCACAGCTATTGTTTCCGTTTCCCGTTATCATGTTTCGTGCTATCAACAGAGCTCATGTCATATTATCGTATTACATGTACCATGTCCCGTACTTGTTCCTGTTATACTGTATAGTGAAAGATAATAAAGATAACTTGGGTATGGGGGAGACTTGACGGTTGATTAGATCTTATCGGGTGGATGTCTGGATCCATTGTTTGTCCCACTGAAGGGGACGGGGTAGTGCTGGCTACCGTCTGTTATAGCTCATGAGCTCCCGTTTCCCGTTATTGTTTTAGCTCATTGAGTTCCCGTTACATGTTACAGCCTTAGCGGGCTGGCCCTGGTCTCAGCAGCCAGGGGTCTGTTTAAAGTCATTATCCCGGGTATGCACGGGATACACCTACCCGATAAGAACTCCTCAACCATGGGTTTCCAATTAACATAATAAAATAGTATACACAATAGTGACGTCGGGAACACTTGTTATTTGGTCACTCTCTCGTTTGGATAATGGTACCCGTATGCCATGTCCGGATGGGTTCGATGGAGTGCGGGCTCCAGTATGAACTGCCAGTGGTATGGGACACTGGAAGAGATTGATTAAAATATCAGGTGGTACTGATTGCTACTATTGTATACATAACATGACTTGCCTGATACATGTATTCACTGTTTAGTTGTAATTGTTTCTGTACCTGATCATTTATCCGCTATCATGTTACATGTATATCTGTTACTTTGCCCGGTACATGTTACTCTTTCTGTGGTGGCATATTACGCATGTTCTGCATTGCATCTATTCTGTTTCATATGCCCACCTGTATGGTCACTGCTATCACGTCACCACTAGACGACAATATTTATGATATAAACCGGACACGCCTAAAGACATGACCAGATGATAACCGGCTAGGTAGTGATGGTATTAAAAGATAACATGCTTATATCTTTCATGTTTAGATACTTCTGCTGCTACTTATATGCTTATTATATGCTTAGGATATAGTATCACTATTACAACAACATGTATTATCTATTATTATTGTGCTTGTATTATTATCGTACATATTATTGCCTCCTTCATTTTACCACTCATTAGGTCGCTTTCTGACGACCCTGGGTTTGCATGCCCAGGTTGGAGATCCGAGTTATCGTATTGTCAGATAGTCCATTGGAGTCACATAGGAGACTCACCATCGAGATCCTTCATAGGTATCTTTGTACTTTGTTCCTATTATCTCTTTTATCCCTGTTTTTATATCTGTTATGATCGCTAACCCCTTTCTGCAGGTATTCTTGTACTTCTTTCCTGCTGGACCCCTTGTCTATATGGAGGCTATGTCCTGTCCTGAGGCTTAACGTACGCGTGAGTGTGTTTTCACCTCACGTATGTACGTCGCCATAACGTCCCCGTACCTGCGGGATTGGGGCGTTACATTTTCCTTTCTTTTGTTTATTTGTTTGATTTTGTTTTTGATATCTTTGTGATATGGATTACAATTATAATTTTTCAATACATACAGTGATCCATACTTTATCCTAACCTCTTTCAATTCTGATATTATCAAACCGGCTTTACATAATTTTAACCAACCAAGTATGCCAGATTGGTCTTATCCGAATCAATATATACCTCAATCCTAGTATTATGAACAAGATTGGTATAATCATCACCACTCTTTACCTAGTTAGTGGGGATGCAACTCTCCCGAGTCTTACTATCAACAACCTTACCAACAAACAGCTTCATATACTCCATACCAAGACCAATCTATAGAAGAAAAATCTTCTTTAGAAAAGAGTTCGAAGCCTTCTTTGAGTCCACACGACAAGTGCAAATTCAATTGAACTCAATGCTCCCAAATAATTCCCAAATCCAAGATCCTTACTCTAATTTTCAAGTCCAACCACAGCAAGAAGAACCTATTGACTTAGAAAAGAGTACGAAAGACCTGCTTCAGTTCAGAAATAATGTTACCCAATCTCTCAATAGGCTAGAAGTAAAAGTGAGTCATTTGGTCAACACAAATAATGATAGGAATGAGTAAACTCTACCTAACACATTTTTTACCATTCCTGATTCTCCTAACCATATTGATGAAGAATCATAGTATCTTGGAGATTTTAACCAAGATTCAATTTCACCACAAAACTTTGAATTTGACCAATATTAAGCCATTGAGAAGTTTTCATTTTAATGAAATTGAACTTGAAGATGAATGTGACACCGATTCCCAATGTTGTGATTCAGTTTCACTTTTTGAATCGATGTTGACTCCAATATCCTTAACCGATTTGGACCTAATTCTGAAGCCAACACTGATTCCTATCCCTATAGATCTTAAACATGAACCACCTATTTTGGAAGTCACATTCTATTGTTGGGAAATGAATGTAAACTTGAATTCTATGTTTGGATCAAAACATGAACCAACTCTGACTCTCGAATCTAAACTTTATTTGAGTTTTATTCCCGAGTCAGTATCAGTTCCCATTCCCTTCATTATTGAGCCCAAATCAACCATGCCACAAAATCATATTCCATTGTTAGACCAAGATTTAGATCAATATGACTCCGTGATGATACCCCAAGATTGGTCATATAACCTGAAAAAATTTCATGCTAGAATCTTGCATGATCCTACTCATATTGGGGAGTATAAAAATATTGATAAGAAAGAGATCATAAAAGGTGAATTCCATGAAAATCCACAGTATCTAGATTGGGTAGAAACGCTTGGCCCAATGAGACCACCACCTTGAAGTGAAAATTTTGCTTCCCTTTCTCTTTTTTCATGTATTATTGCATTTCATTCATACATTGAGGATAATGCATGAGTTAGGTGTGGGGGAGGGTTTACTAACATACTAATTTACTAACATACATATCTTTATGGATTTTGTGGGTGCAATCCACTGAAAACTCTCACGAGATAAAACTCGTCATCTAGGGGTAACTTAGAGGTTTAACGGCTTGTTGCATGTGTTAAGTGCAACCGCGATTCCTACAAAAGTGAGTTAGTTTAGGTTAGCTCTACTTTTGTTTTGCTCGAGGATGAGCAAAAAATAGGTGTTAGGGTGTGATCATACACGTGCATTACACGTTTTCATATCATATGTGCCATATTTTTGCATTTATATTTAAATAAAACTCTGCTATTAATGTATTTTCATGTCCAGTGGCATGCAGGGTAATTAAGGAAGAAAAGAGAGAGAATGACATATTTATCCAATTAAATCCAAAAATTCAAAAGAAAGTGGATCGATTCAAATCTAGAGTTTCTAAAAGCCATCTTATCTAAAAACCGGGTATGTCAGATGGGATAAATACCAACTAAAATTCAAGCAAAAATAGATTTTTTTTTAAGACCAATTGGTTGGGCTGAGGATAAAAGGATATATAGTCAATTTCAAAGCATAAATTCAAAATCCTAGAGGATAAATGGATAGAGGACACATGGACGGAAAGTGCTTCCAGACTCTGGCCAAATGGCCAGGATCTTATCCCCAATCTGTTTCTTCCCTATAAATACCTGGTACTCTTATCTCTTATTTGTTTCTTCCCTATAAATACCTACATACTCTAAGCAGAGGGGCACCAATTAAGAGAAAGAGCGTTAGTTTAGGTTTTTCTTTTCTTCTTCAATATAAATTTTTATTTTTATTTTGCTTAGGTTAGAGAGAGTTACTTGATTAAATGAGACGAAGAGTTATTGTAGAGTGATATTATTGTAATCCTTTCTCAAGAAACTTATATTAAAGGTGACAATCAATGGAGGTTTTTTACTTTTCTTCATCGTACTCCATCTAGCCAAGCGTCTCATTCAAAGTATTTCTTTCCACTACTTCTCTTTACTTCATGCAAAAGTAAATTTTCATTATGATTCAAATAGTGGAGGTAAGTGCTCTTCTTTTATTTCTTTTTATTTTTGATTTTTGCACCAACCCTCTTCTTTATTTGTTTCCTTTTCTTTTGCAAATAAAAAACCAACAACAACACCACCATATCCTTTTTAGATTAACTTAACATCTTTATTTTTTTATAAAACTGAGAAAATAAGTATTAACTAGTTTTGATAAATTAAAAGAAAGAAACTTACATAATGCTTCCATCGCTGTCTCTCTGTGTGGATCATGACCCATTATCCCTAAGCTACACAGTAGCATTGAGAACCTAGCACTGTTCTAAAAGTCTGTATTTTTCTGTGCAGGTTTGTATCGATCATCACACCTCTAGCACTTCTCATTGTTACGTTTAATACTACACCTCTAACAATAATCTTCTCAATTTTCTCAGTGAAAATGAGACCTTTTGGTGCTAAGTTAATATCACACTTTTGGCACATCTCACTGCTAAGTTCAATACTACATCTCTGACAGTAATCTTCTCAATTTTCTTAGTGAAAATGAGACATTTTGATGCTAAATTAATATCACACCTTAGCACATCTTACTCTTAAGTTCAATACTACACATCTGACAGCAATTTTCTTGATTTTCTTTACGAGAATGAGACTTTCGCTTGCTAAGTTAACATCACACCTCTAGCAAATTTCCCTGTCAAGTTAACATCACACCTCTGACAGTAATTATCTCGATTTTCTTAACAAAAATGAGATTATTGGTTAAAATTACACCTTTCCTTATTCAGCTTCCTCAGTGAAGTGTCTAATCATTTACTTGCTAAGTTAATATTACACCTCTGGCAGTTAAAATTTTTCGCTTTAGCCTGTTTGATTTTCTAACAAAACATGATTCAAAAGCAAAACAAACTACAACGCGACATTGACATTCAAGTGACATCCGCGTCCAGAAGCTTCGAGCATGATCTTTGTGTTTCAAGTATAGTTGTGAGAGTAGTGTCTCAACATCAAGTGAGAGTCACGTTTCAATACTAGATGAGAGTCGCATCCTAACAACAAATGAGGATCGCGTCTCAACATCAAATGAGGGTTGCGTCTTCATCGAAGTTTGTCTCTAAAGAAGACAAGCATGATAGTCACATCTTAATCAACGAGAGCTGCATTCTCTCTCCCAATAAGAAGAGTATATCTCTGCTGCTGCAATCAATTCAATAGTACATTGGCAAAGACAATCAGCAACTTTACCAGTTCAACAGTAAATTGTAACCAAGTTATAGCTCAGATAAGTTCTAAACTGTGTATCTAGATACTTACAATGATCATCTCTGGAAGCTTCAAGCAGTTCAATAGTACACTTACGAAGATCATAATTCAGATAAGATTAAGCTCAGAGTAACTCAAAAGATTGCTACCAATCATGGGAGCCCACATCAACATGAAGTCCAAAGTATTCCGAAATCCGTCACAGTCAATGATTGAGTTAGAACCTGCACACAAAAATACAGAATTTCAGAACTTAGAATAAAGAGTGTAAGTACTCAATACTACCGCAATAGCAAGTGGCTATGCGGGTCATGATCTACAAGGAGGGACTAGCGATGGAAGCTTTTTTAGCAAGTACTCTTTTAAGTTACATTCAATGATTAAAGACTTCTTTTAGTTCTTTAAAAGAAAGAGAAAAAAATGGAGTTACAGTTAAGTTAGGAAAAAGTAGTAAATTAAGAAGGTGGAGAAAATAGAAAATGAATATTTACAAAGAAATTGAAAAGAGTGATAAAAGAGTTGGGTGTTGATGGTGTTCTAAACTAAAGAATTAAAAAAAATAAAACTAAAAGAAATACTTACCTCCTTTTGCCAAAAACTTATCTTGAATCTTTGGCGATGATGTTACCTTGAAATGGAGGAAATCAGCACATAGCCCATAAGAGTTGATTCTCATCTCTTCCACATTACATAATCAAGACAATACAAGCATGAAATAATACAGACTGAGACTAAAATCCATCGTCATGAGCTATCGGTGGCACTCGCAAAGGCAAGGCTCTTTCGATGCTATAAGACTCACTTGGATAACAATTGGTACCACAAAGAAAATGAAAATAAAGATGAACATATAAAAGAAAAGTTACCTCTTTATTGCTTGCAGAAATGATGGAAGAAAAAAGGAAGTTACATCTGTGTCACTCTCAACATAAATCTCTCTCTCTTACTTACATGAATCTAAGTCTAATCTATGCTTATAAAGAAATAAAAATTACATAAAAATAAAAATAAAACCTACACTAAAAAGAATGAAAAACTAGCCAAAAAATCCTTCTCTACTTGGTCGTTCCCTGTACGCTCTGAAAAACCCAGTATTTATAGGCAAAACCCAACGTGGAGGAGCGTACGAAGATAGGGGGAGGAAACGCTCCCCCAACTCCTTTAACAAAGCCACGGAAACGCGGTTTTGGCCGTGAAAACGCGGCCTGGGTGTGGCCAGGTGGCCACACCCAGAGGGGTATAACTCCTCGTTTGGTGATTTTCCTTTATCTGCTTTGAATTTCTCGTTTTAGCTCCTGGATTTGACGAAACAGTCTTTGATCTTTGGTTTTAACCAATTGATTTGTAGAGATTTATTCTAACTGGTTTTCAACCAATCTGATTTGCCCTGATTTTCTGATTTCAAATTAATTCTGAATTAAATCAAAATTTGATGGGCTTTTGGGCTCGTTTCTCTTTCTTTTCCTTTAGCAATGGGCCTGCATATAAATTAGACAATAATTAGGATTAAAAGTAGAGTTTATTATATAATAAATATGAGAATGTGACAATGTATGTGCAATATATGTGACCGATCACACCCCACATTTATCTTTTGCTCGTCCTCGAGCAAGACAACAAAACTAAACTAAAAATTATTGGACCACTTTCGTAGGGCACGCGATTGCACTGAGCATGTGCAAATAGCCATTAAACCTCTAGGTTTCTCCTAGAGGACGAGTTTTGTCTCGTGAGGGTTTTCAATGGATTGCACCCACAAAATTCATAAAGAAAGAGAAAAATGTTAGTATTTTGAAAACATATTTTGAAAGAGAAAAATATTTGAAATATTATTATAAGAATTAAGTAATCTATAAGTTATAGGAAAGCTGAATTTTTCATTCCTAAACTTAGTCTCTATTCAAAATTTTGTTATCAATCAAAATAAGGAGTCAAATTGTATTTCTCATCGAGTCATTACTTTACCCTAAGTCATATGCACCTTCGTGACCGTGAAATTTTTGACTAAGGTTCTTTAACCCTAACTCTTATGCCTTATTTATTTATTTATTTATTTTTTTGTGATATTATTCTTTAGTTCCATTAGGCTTTCTAATCTGCCCATGTAGCGAGCCTTTAATCGGTGACTCTCAAACCAAACGGTCTTAGGGCACTGGGAGAGAAGACACCCCAAGGACTTAAGGACTCGAGTAAACAAGGCTACAAAACTAAGAATTTTATTATATGAATCGCTTTTAGGCGTGAATACTTAAGCTTTATGAGGCACAAATGCATAGCTTAATTACAGGATTTATATATATACATATATATATTTCTTTTTCTTTTTTTAAATAAGACATAAGAATCTTTATTTTTGAACCCTAAGTAAGTGTATAAAGCATGCATATATTATCAAGGTAAAGATCAAGATTAATTACTTTCACAAATTTTCTTCCTAACCTTAGAAATTAAACAAATAATCTTATTTTGGCCAAGTATAAGAAATCCTAATTATGATTCTCCTATTTCTTAAAATTGACTTAATTTCTTATAAAAAATATGTCAAAATATTGTTTTTATTTTCAAAAAGTTTTTAAAAGTAAAGAAAATATTAAAAAAAATTTTAAAAAAAAAGTTATGTTAGAACCCTCCCCCACACCTATCCCATGCATTGACCTCAATGTATGAATTAATGCATAGATGCAGGAAAAAGAAGAAAGAGAAGGAAACTATTACCTTATGGTGGTGGTTCCGGTGGTGGTCTGATTGGTGCACGAAATGCGGTCCAATCTAATTTACGCGGAGTTCGGAGGAACCCACCAGAAACCTCTCTAATATAACCCACTAAAATGATGTGTATATGAATGATTTTTTATTAGAATTTTACCCCATCTAATTTCTAAATTTTCAAGCTAATTTTAGAGTCATTATTATCAACACCTCTGTCCCAAAATAGAGTATGAAAAGATGGAATGATTGATCTGGAATCAGGAAGGGTATGAACTTTAATCGACTCAGGAAAATAACTGAAGTCAAGTAAAGGTTTAGGAGTCAAAATTTGTTCAGAAAGGGGTCCAAATCAAGAAGTTGAAACTCAAGTCCACATTCATTTTCCCACAATGGAATGTGACTTTCTAAGATTGGTAAGTTCAAGAAAATAACAGGTGTGAGAATCAAAACTGACTCTAAAATATTGCTCAAATCAGGTAGCAAAACAGGAGTCAATATTGATTCAGAAATTTGAACTGGATCACAAATTTGAGACTCAAGGTCATATTTCTCATTTAGTTCAATTTCGTAAAAATGAGAACTTGCAAATTTGTCAATAGGACTTTCAAAAGTATGAAATTGGTCAATTTCAATATGATGATCATAAAAGATTGGTGATTCAATTCCCGATGGACAGGTACAGGATCTAATGTGGACTCTGGAGAAGGATTGAAATCAGGTGAAGACACCAGAATCATTATTGAATCAGGACGTATAATTGAATTACCAAGTTGAGGTTCATGATCATATTCATTCTCAAGTTCAATTTCAGGAAAGGGATAACTTACCAAAATGTCAATGTGGTTTTCAAATTTTAAAATTTGGGCATGTTCAAATGGGTGTGCTGAAATGGAATCTTGTTTTCTAAAACAACATGATTCTTTGGCTATAACAGAATGGTTAGCGACATCAGGAATGGTCAAAGGGTTAGAATGGAGAGTTTTGACCATTAAATCTATGTCATGATTATGAGTGATTTGAGCCTGATTCATGACTTCAACCAGCTTTTCATAGTTAATTGGTTCATCGTTTTGTTGCGGTTAGACTTGAAAAGATGAAGTTTTGTTTTGAAATTTGTGGTGAAATCGTGAGTCCATCAGATTTTGTGATTGTTGCTTGGACTCAGGCATACTCATTTCCAAGATTGATGGTTTTCTATTTTGAACTGGTGGAACTGAGTATGAATCTTGAAAATATTGAGAAATTAGGGAGGCCTGAAATTTTCGTTCGACCTCATGCATGACTTCTATACTCTTTTCTAGCTCAGATTTTTCTTCAATGGATTGGTCTAGAAAAGGTGTATAGGAAGCAAAATCAGGGAATAAATATTGTGAAAATTGTGAACATGGTGGATAAGGAGGACAAGTTGGTTGAAAATTGGACTCGGGGGAGGTGAATCCCCATTGACTCTGTGAAGAGTTGGAATTATTTTAGAAATTATGATTATAAGATTGGGGGCATGGGTTGTATTGATTTAGATAAGACTAATTCGGCACACTAGGTTGGTTAAAATTATGATATGTCGGGTTGGTAATATCCGAAAAAGTGGTCAGGGTGTAACATGGATTACCATTAAAATTGAAAAAATTGTTGTTATAAGCCAAATCACACAAGAAATGTCAAACATAATCAAAGAAAAACAAACAAATAAGCAAATAAATAAAAAGAAAAATCTAACCTAAGTTAGGGTAGATCTTAGACCTAGACGACTCCTAACTGGTTAGACTGTCCACAGGGGGTATATTGCCGAATCTGACCACAAGTTAATAGGTCAGGTAGGGGCAAGATCGGTGGGAGGTATCCGTGCCTAAGCAACGGCTTAATTATGCCAAACCACCAACCTTCGGGTTTCACCCCTCAATCCCCAACCTTAGACACCGATTTGGCAAGAGTCAGATTCAAATCAACTTCCCCCCTAGGTCAGTCTCATATATGAGTCCGAGATGTCCCTAGGGTCAACGTCTACTCGATTTTAGTTAGGCTTGGGTTAGTGAGTGAGGAGATTGTTTATGGGCTAAGAGAGAGAAATGACTTCCCCGCCCTATCTTGTTTATAGAACAAGCCCTTAAGATTGATTGTGTAAAGTGTGCAGGATATAGAAAAGTAACATTCAACAAGTAAATAATCACTCAAGAATATTTCATAAAGTATATGCTATGCATACGTACCTTTTGCTCCAGCACTCTTCAACAGTGATAAAAAAATGTAAACGAATTAGACACGTGCCTAACCATTTTTAGCATTTAACAAACATCATTTTACTATTGAGGTTAGAAAGTATATACAATAAGACAAACAAGGAAATAAGTAGCCACAAAAATTCAGCTTTGCAATTCAGTCAACCTGCAGAAATACAGGTTAGTTGTTCACCCAGATTGCCACTGAAATGTAGCAAATATGAGGGCTTCTGGGCTCTGCTTAGTCCAGGGCCACTTATATGTCCACTGCAGACAAAAAATTTTCTTGTTATTAAACATGTACACCAAGAACAAAGAAGAAGGTTAACAAAAAATGTAAACTTAAAAAGAGTTACTTACCGTCCATCCATGACAACGGCGCCAAATTTTGATTTAGTTGGAACCTACATACAAAAATACAGAATTTCAAAACTTAGAATAAAGAGTGCAAGTACTCAATACTATCGGAATAACAAGTAGCTATGCGGATCGTGATCCAAAAGGAGGGAGTAGCGATGGAAGCTTTTTTAGCAAGTACTCTTTTAAGTTACATTCAATGGTTAAAGATCTTCTTTTAATTCTTTAAAAGAAAAGAGAAAAAAATGGAGTTACAGTTAAGTTAGGAAGAAGGTGGTAGATTAAAAAGGTGGAGAAAATAGAAAATAGATATTCACAAAGAAATTGAAAAGAGTAATAAAAGAGTTGGGTGTTGATGGTGTTCTAAACTAAAGAATTAAAAGAAAGAAAACTAAAAAAATACTTATCTCCTTTGGCCAAAAACTTACCTTGAATTTTTGGCGACGATGTTACCTTGAAATGGAGACAATCAGCACGTAGCCCACAAGAGTTGATTCTCGTCTCTTCCATATTACATCATCAAGGCAATACAAGCATGAAATGATACAGACTAAGACAAATCCATCGTCATGAGCTATCGGTGGCACTCGCAAAGGCAAAGCTCTTTCGATGCTATAAGACTCACTTGGATAGCAATTGGTACCAAAGAAATAGAAGTAAAGAAGAAGAAGAAAACGAAAACAAAGATGAATATATAAAAAGAAAAGTTACCTCTATATAGTTTGCAGAAACGATGGAAGAAAGGAGGAGGTTACATCAGTGTCACTCTCAACATAAATCTCTCTCTCTTACTTACATGAATCTGAGTCTAACCTATGTCTACAAAGAAATAAAAATTACATAAAAATAAAAATAAAACCTGCACTAAAAAGAATGAAAAATTAGCCTAAAAATCCTTCTCTGCTTGGTCGTTCCCTGTACTCTCTGAAAAACCCAGTATTTATAGGAAAAACCCAACAGGGAGGAACGTACGAAGATAGGGGGAGCAAATGCTCCCCCAACTCCTTTAACAAAGCCGCGGAATCGCGACTTTGTCTGTGTTTTCGCGGCCTGGGTGTGGTCAGATGACCACACCCAGTGGGGTACAGCTTCTCGTTTGGTGATTTTTCGTTATCTGGTTTGGATTTCCCGTTTCAGCTCCTGAATTTGACGAAACAGCTTTTGATCTTTGGTTTTAACCAATTGATTTGTAAAGCTTTGTTCTAACTAGTTTTCAATCGATCTGATTTGCCCTGATTTTTTGATTTTGAATTAATTCTGAATTAAATCAGAATTTTGATGGGCTTTTGGGCTCGATTCTCTTTCTTTTCCTTTTAGCAATGGGCCTCCATATAAATTAGACAATAATTAAGATTAAAAGCAGAGTTTATTATATAATAAATATGAGAATGTGAGAATGTATGTACAATATATGTGACCGATCAGTCAACCGCGGAGTTCTGAAAACTTTGAAGAGGATTTTGTAGGCTGTCTAAAATTACTGAAGATAAGTCCTTGGACAAGAACCTCATTCTAACGCGAAGGTGTTTTAATACAAATCACAGATCTCGCGTCCAACTGTAAACGCGATTCTCGACCAGCTACGCGTTCTAAACTACAAATGCGAACCTGGGTCAGCTCCGCGTTTCAATTACAAACGCTAATCACAGCCAGCTTTGTATTCTAACTCAAACGCGGACCTCAGCCAGCTCCACATTCCAACTTAAATGCGAATCTCAGCCAATTACGCGTCTCAACTCAAACGCGAGCCTGTGAGCTCCACGTTTCAACAACAAAACCAAGCCCATGAGGGTCGCGTTTCTATTATAACTGTCAGCCATTACTGGGTCAATCAACACCCACGTAATGAGGCTATTAATCCCTATTATGAAGGAATTTTAGGAGACAATTCTACCCTTAAGAGCCCCTATAAATAGCTATGAAAACTATGAAAACATGGGGGAGAAAAGAAAAGGAAGAATGGGAGGAGAGTTCTGAACTAAGGAAGCAAATTCAGCAATATAAAGTTTCAGAACTTTCGGATATTAGAGGGAGAGAGACAGAGGAATATAATTCCTTTTAAGAAGAGCTTCAATGCTTGCTGTGTCCAAGAGGAGTTATTTCAATCTCTGAGAGCATCCTCAAGACGATCCAAGAGAAGATTTTCGTTCAACCAGTCAACGTAAAACAAGATTTACTCTCCACTATCACATGAAAAACTCAACCTTAAACAAAAGGGAGATCTAAATATTCTCTTCTCTTGTAATCAGATTGAATCCTTAAATTTTTTTCATCCACTCAAAGAAACTTTACTTCGAATTTTTTCAACCAAACACCTGCGTCACGATGGTCCATGGGTACCTTCACTCGAACGTAATGCCCTAATCTGTCCCTCCTTCAAAAACTCGTCTCTATTTTTTTCCTTTTGTTTGATCTAAGTAAGCATTCTTCATTTTAATTCATTTTATGATAGTACTAACAATGGATTTGTAGATCCTACAATTACGATTCTGAAATTTATCTGTTCTCATTGTGCATTTCTTATATTGCTCGAAAAAGATTCATAATCAAGTTAGATTTGACGACAGGGTGCGAAGGTTAAGACGGGAAGTTCAACGGTGAGCTGATCCCTCAAATTAACCAGACCAAACTAAACCGAGTCGGATCGATTCATGATCCAATTTGGTTCGGTTTGGTTTTGCTAAAATCGACAAAACCCAAGCCGAACAGACTGATGCTCACCCCTACACACAATTCATCTGTGGGCGCGAATCTATGGGTCAGACGAATTGATTCAACACAAATTACAAAGACAAGAGTTAACCTTCTGTTGACAATTTCTTTCTTTATTTTTATAACTTCATGAATTAGAGTGAATATATGAGCCGCTTGTTTACTTAGAAGAAATTTCAAAGTCCTTAAAATAGCTCTTCATCGAACTCCAATGTTTTTTTTTGATTTGAAAGAGACATCGAAAGAGGTTGAATAGTCATCGGCCAATCCTACGTGGATCATATTTTGCATGTACCATCAGCTTGTATTCAAAGAAAAAAAACTTTGAGAATGCATAAATATATGGAAGATGAGTTTTTTGACTATTTATTTAGTTAAAACTAACATTTAAGAAACACCAAATAATTTCTAACATCTGGTTATTTTTAGAGTGCGGTTATTTAAACTCATAAAAGCGACAAGTAGACCCATAAGATTAGTAAACCCACAAAATTGATAAGTAGCTTTTTTTTTGTTTTTTCTTCAAATTACCCTGACCTCCATCTTCCTCCTCTTTCTCATCCTCCACCCCCTCCCTTGCCCGTCGCCACCTCCTTCCTTCTCCTCCTCGCCGAAGGACGAGACGATGAGCCTCCCTCCTTTCCCGCCCGCCGTCCCCCTCCCTTTATCTTCCTCTCCCCGCCGCCCCTCCTCCCTGCCTGTTCAGCCACGCTGGCTGAACAAATCTACATCTGAGGGGGAAGAAGGGGGACGATAGAGGGGGAGAGGGGACTCCCGCCGGTGAGGGTTGGGGGGGGGGGGACGGGACGGGGACAACAGAGGGGGGAGAGGGGAGTCCCGCCAATGGCCATGAGTTGAGGGAGAGGGAAAGAACCGGGGGGAGGGGGGAGGTGTTTGGAGATATTACCTAAGAGTAAAATTATTCAAAAAAATAATAGCAAACTGGCAAGTATTTGTTGGGCTCCTTGTCACTTTTCAGCTGGGTTTAAATATCCGTACTCTTATTTCTAGATTTCAAAAGAGTTTTTCTAGATGTCAAAGAACTACTGGGAGTGTGGTTGTTCTGCTGGCATCCTTCTGAGTTCTGACAACCGACAAGCCAAGGGCAATATCGTCAATGTCAAGCAAGCTGCATTAAATTTCCGCTTCCTTCTCTCTTCAATTATGAATAGCCATTTTTAGTTTTTTTTTTTTTTTTATTCTTTTCGTTTTTTTTTGCTTTTATTCCCCTCTCAACAAATCAGAGCGCCGATGCACAATCTCCGTTGAATGGTTGCAAAAGGTTTCTGTGTATCTTAGCCCTAATTCTCACAAAAAAATTGCAACTTGCTTTAATTTTTAGTTTCCTTTTTTTTTTCCCCCAGTTGACACAGATGGCAAAAGCAAAGAAATCTGAGAATTTAACCCACAATTCTGCTGCATTTGAAATGTTTTCACAGGTCGCTGACGATTCCGGCCACAATTCTTGCGAAAAGTTGAGATCTTGGCAAAGGAACAAATGGCAGCATTCAGATGCCTCTCTACTGTTTCGCCTTCTCTCTTTCCCCGCAAGCACTTGAAGTGGGAGCCAGATCCCATGTATTACTTGCTCACTCCTCCAATTAGAAGAGTCAAGAACAATAGTAGAAGAAGATTAATGGCTTCTCCGAGCACAACCTCCCATGGGTTAGCTGGGAGTTCGAAGTTGCCCCCAATATCGATTTATGAGGTGAGCCATCTCTATTGTTGTTCTTGATGATCAAATTTTGGTACTTAGTGATAGCTGCTAGAAATGAAATAATGCTTATTTTGTTGAATAGTTGATTGAATCACTAATAAATGGGGTGGATCTATCCGAAGAGGAGGCGGAAGCTTCTCTTGATATTTTACTCAGTGAAGCGGAAGAAGCTTTAATCAGTGCTTTCCTTGTTCTGTTGGCAGCCAAAGGAGAGACATTTGAGGAGGTATCTGCAAAGTTTTCTTGTTTCCATTCCGTTGACCTCAACTTTGTGCCATTCCCACACATCCTCTGTGTTCTTGTAGAAGATTTACATTTATGTCATCATAGTCTACAATTATAATGCTAATGAATGACCACAAGGAAAAATTATCAGTGCCATGTTTACCGCCATTTGTAGTTAGCCTTGTGCATCCGCCTTTGCCTATTATTCTTGTTGCGGACAATATTTGTTTAAATCGCAAGCTTTGTATAACCTTTCTCACAATTTTCATTAATGTTAACTACTTAACTTAGGCCTTGCCCTCCACTATTCCATTCGAATCAATCTCAGTAGTTATATATACTCTATGGACCATGGAGACTTTTGTCGATGAAGTCGTGTTATGTTGGACATATGCATCGCGCACAACATTTCATATGTAATTTCTTAAACTTTTACTTTGTGTCTGTGGCTTTTGCATTCTACTCTTTTCCATCTGTAGTCATCCTGCAAATACTTTGCGGTGTCATCTCTCGCTGCGTCTAAACAGTAAACATACAACACGTTCATCTTTCATCTTGAAATATATATTAGCTGCAGCTATTGTGCAAGTAAACGTAGTGAAAGTGTAGGGAATCCATAGATATGGAAAGCTATTGGGTCTTGATCTTGTGGATATTCACAAACTTTATTCTTGCAGATTGTGGGACTCGCAAGGGCAATGATCAAATGTTGTAGGAAGTTGAAGGATTGGCTGAGGTGGTTGACATTGTTGGAACAGGTGGTGATGGTGCAAATACAGTTAATATTTCAACCGGTGCAGCGATTCTAGCTGCAGCAGCTGGTGCGAGAGTAGCGAAGGTGAAAATCTTCATAAGTAGGTGAAAAGGCTAAGGTAAGTGATGTGATATAATGGTGTTTGCACATTTCTTGCAGCAAGGTAACCGCTCTAGCTCTTCAGCATGTGGAAGTGCTGATGTGTTGGAGGCATTGGGTGTAAACATTGAACTGGACCCTGGGGTTAGTACAGTAATATTACCTAATTAGTTGTTAATATTGAAAAGAAATGTCTCAATAGAAATATGTTAAATATTTCTTCTTTCGATGATGCAAATTTTAATTTGCTGCTGTCATAATGAAATATGGCCAATGAAAATGCAAATAATCAGTGGACATTCGTGGAAAGACCAGTACCTACATCCAGTTGCAAGGTTTTGATTCAAGCATGGTGTTTGCAGTTGTTCCAAAATTATTTCTGGGTTGCAGAGGTTCCATTTTGTCTAGCATAGCATGTAAATTTACAGGTGTGTTGTCTGACATATTTGTCCGAGCAAAACAGCATCAAAGTCCAGTTTTACTTTATGAGATCGTCTTGATCATCTTGCAATATCAACTCTTGATTTAATGGATTTATATACACTTCTTTGTATAATAGAAACTGTTAGCTTCATCCATTGGCCTTAAGTAATAAATAGTTTTTGTTAGAGTATAAGTTTCACCGCTTTAGAGTTTTGGTACAGTGTCAAGTGTCAACTGCCAATGACTTTAATTTGCTATCTGGGACATCAGTGTCTGGCACATAATTTAAGTTGATTAATAAAGATAATACGCGGTGTGTGGCTCTTTTAAAAGCCAAAAGGTAAAAAAAAAAAAAAGAACACATAATCCATTGCATCACATAAATGTTGGGAGACAGAGAGTCCCCACCCAAGATTTATATGAGATTACGAGGATAGAAATGTGGAATAAATCTAGCAACAAGCACATACAAGGAACACCAAGATTTTAACGTGGTTTGGCCACAACTTGGACCTACATCCACAATGCAAGGGGGAAAAAATAAAAAAGAGAAAACACTATACAACCTCCTCTCAAAGCTACAATAAGCTTGAGCATCTACAAAGTGAAATGAGAAAAATATAATGTTGCCTCACTAGCTCCAATCTACCAAACCCACTTGCAAGAAACTTCTCCCAAACAGGGTAGAAGGGCACAATCTCCAAGATGATGTGAAATTATTGAACAAATCAATCAAATGAGGACTTATGAGAAACCATAGTTGCTTCCCCTCTCTTTTTTTTTATCTTCAAGACTCCACTTTTGAGGAATGAATGGTAGAATGTGGAATGTGAACTTCTCTCTTGCTTTTGACTTAAGTTCAACTTGACTTAACTTAACCCAACTTACATGGATTGGACCAACTTTACCAACTTAACTCAGGTGGTCGGCAACAACCAATGAGAAAACTCCAACCAACAGGAGAGAGATACATCAGAGCAGTATCCAAAAGACAAGAACAATTAAACAAGAGAGAAAGGTAAACACAATATTTAACGAGGTTCGGCGATTTGCCTACGTCCTCGTGGCAAGAGGGAGAGAGATCTTATTGATTCAATAATCAATTACAAGTTACAATTCGTGGGGGCTATACCCCTTAATTTATAGCCAGAGGGTCCTAGAGTTTCAAGAGATCACAATTGGATTCAACTCCGGATTAGAATCGGAGTTCGAATCCCAATAAAACCAGTAGATTCGTCTGTCGATCGACCGACCCTTCTGTCGACCGGTCGATCGACCGACTCCCAAGTGAACGGGGCTCGTGCCAGTCAGTCGACCGTTCGGTCGACCGTTCTTTCATCGGTCGACGGGGTGGTCGACCGAACTACTACCGTGCATCAAACTGTTCATGTCGGTCGACCGGGCGGTCGACAAGCCTCTGTTCTGGTTACATATGGACGGCGTTCTCGCTTATTTTGGGACTCCAATCTCTGCACTATCTCTTCCGATAAGTTAAAAAAAAACTCTTTCATCAAGCTTTTATCTCCTTTCCCTATAACTCTCCACCTCGGTGAAGATTTCTCAAATCTGAGCCGAACTGAACACAGTACATATCGACTCGAAAGGGGCTGCACCTATGTGGCTGCCTACGTACCCTGCCCACGGGATTAAGCCATCCGTAGTTCATCCAAACGAGCTCCATTGAGCTTAAGTAACTGGAAGGATATGAAGCATCTCTTTACAATGTGTAAATTTTACTCCCGAAATCATCTTGGTAAGCATATTAGCGGGATTCTCCTTTGTGTGAATTTTTAGTAACTTAATGTCATCTTCATCAATAATCTCCCGAATAAAGTGGAGCCTGGCGTCAATGTATTTCGTCCTTGCATGATACACCTGGTTCTTTATCAAATAGATAGCACTCATGTTATCACAGTTGATCTTCAACAAATTCTGATCAATTCTCAAGTCATCGAGCAACCCTTGAAACCAAATGCCTCTTTTATAGACCGTCACAGCCATGTACTTGACCTCTGTAGTCGATAATGCAACGCTAGACTGTAGAATGTAGCACCAACTCACCGGTGCTTGGGACAATGTAAACTCATATCGTTGTATACCGGCGTTTGTCGAGATCTTCTGCATAGTCGAAATCAACATATCCAACACACTCCTGCTTACATGTAGAATTCTTTTCGAATACTAAACCAACGTCTATGGTACCCTTGATGTACCGTAAAACCCACTTTACTGCCTCCCAATGACTCCTACTGGGATCGTGCGTGTATCTGCTAATCATCGAGACAGCTTATGACAAGTCAGACATTGTACATACTATTGCATTAAACTATCAACTACGGTAGCATACGATATGCGAGTCATGTACTCACATTCTTCAACAGTAGTCGAAGACATAGTGACTTTTAACTTGAAATGAGGAGCCAATGGTGTATTTACAGATTTTATATTACCGTTGATGTTGAATCTCTGAAGTACTTTCTGCAAATACCCCTTTTGTGTCAAGCTAACCTTGCCACTTCTTTCTTGCTCAATTTCCATGCATAGCACTTTCTCTCACTTCACCAAGATCCTTCATCTCGAATTCAGAAAACATGTCTTTTTTCAATTTATCTATTGCGGATATGCTCTTATAAGCAATGAGCATATTGTCTACATACAACAGTAGATAGATGTACTCTCCATTGGGTAGCTTATTGTAATACACACATGGGTCATAATGGATCGTGTGTACCTTTTTCCTCTTATGAAGTTGTTGAAACGCTTGTACTACTGCCTATGAGACTACTTTAATCCGTACAGCGATTTATTCAGCTTGCATACTATATTCTATTTTCTTGCAGTTTTGAACCCCATTGGCTGAGACATATAGATCTCTTCTTCAAGATGTCCATGGATAAAGGCGGTCTTCACATCGAGCTGGTCAAGTTCCAACTCATACTGTGCTACTAGCGCCAGCAAAATCCGAATCGACGAATGTTTTACAACATGTGAGAATACCTCGTTGTTGTCATTGCCTTCTCGCTGTGCGTAGCTTTTAGCTCCCAATCTGGCTTTATAGCGTACAGTTTATCTTTGAGAGATCCCTGTTTCTTTGCATATACCCACTTACAGCCAATTGCCTTCTTTTTCTTGGGCAACTCTGTTAGTTCCCAAGTGTCGTTCTTGTATAAAGAACTCATCTCTTTCACCATAGCATCCTTCCACATCTTGGATTTTGAACTGATTTCAACTTCCCTATATGTAGACAAGATTGCCTCTTCAACGACTGGGAGAGTATAAGCCACAATCATATCCTAGGCTTATGTGAATTTCCTTTGGTTCTTCCAACTGCAATGGATTTATGGACATCACTCATAACCTGTTCTTGATTCTCATCGTCATCAGTATCCTGATCGGCTACATGATCACTGTCTTGTGTCACCGTGGATGTGATCTCTAATGATACTGATCTTTCTAGAGACGGTGAAGTAGCATCACTCTCCACCTGCTGCGATATCTCTTTGGTCTTCTCAATCTCCACTTGCCGAGAGATTGTAAGTTTCAACATTGAAGCCTCATCAAACATGACATCTCTACTGAGGATAAACTTCTTGTCCTTAGGATATCAAATCTTGTAGCTTTTTACTCTTTTCTTGAATCCTACGAACACACCTTTCTTCGCTCTTGGGTCTAACTTGTCTTCCTTAACATGGTAGTAGGCCGGACACCCAAATACCCTTAGCGAATCATAATCCCGAGCAACTTTCCCTGACCAAACTTCTAGAAGAGTTTTACCTCCTATTGTAGATGAAGGCAACCTGTTAACGAGATAGCAAGCATATGTCAATTGCTAAAGCCTCATCCCAAAAATTCTTTGATAATCCGACATTAGATAACATACGCCGGACCTTCTCTAGTAAGGTCCTGTTCATCCTTTCGGCTACCCCATTTTGTTGCGGTGTTTCCCTACTGTGAAGTGCTTTTTTATGCCCTCATCACGACATAGCTTTAAGAAAGGATCACTCTTATATTCACCTTTGTTATCTGACCGGAGCACCTTGATCTTCCTTCCCGTGCTTTTCTCCATATCCTCCTTCCACTCCACAAACAATTCTAGGACTTTCCCTTTGTGCTTCATGGTATATACCCAACATCACTTAGAATAATCATCTATAAAAGTCACAAAGTAGTGGTTACCTCCAATAGATGCCATCTTGGTAGGTCCTCAAACATCGGTGTGAACATAATCTAGAATCCCTTTGGTGCAGTGAGTCACTGTGCCGAATTTCATCTTGGTCGTCTTTCCGATGATGCAATGTTCACAAAACTCCAATTTGCAGGTTCTGGCATCTTTCAAAGACCTTACTTTGCAAGAGCTTGCACTGACTTTTCTCCTGTATGTTCGAGTCTCATATGCCACAGCCTGGTAGAATCATCATCTGAATCTGTAGAAGTTGCCACTTGACCTGTAACTGTACTACCCTTCAAGTAGTAGAGATTATTTCGACAGACGCCCTTTAAAACTACCATTGAGCCTTTAGTCATCTTGAGAATATCATCTCTTATAAATACCTTAAGATTCAATGTTTCAAACTGAGATAAGATTTCTTTTAAGTTGAGGTAAGTACCTCACTTCCTTCAATTCCCGCACCATTCCATCAAGCATCTTAATCTTGACTGTACCTATTCCTTCCATGTTACATGGATGATCATCACCCGTGATAACCATGGTTCAAAGTTGCGGTCTTAGTCAACGACTCAGCGGCACTGACACGGATCGGTCTCGACGACTCGGATCGTTTCGGGCAATACGCGCAAAACACTAAATACAAAGCTTAAAAAAATCTGAAAAATCACGACAAATCGTAAAAAAGGTAGATATCGAAATTATGTATCACATATCCAAAACAAACTTGTTTTGAGGGGGAAATTGGTGAAATATGGTGATTTGTGGGGTAAATTTAGAAATATGCAAGATTTGATGGGTAAATATAAGAAAAACCCAAAATATAAAGCTCCCTAGCTCTCTTTCCTTCACCCGACCTCTCTCTCGATCTCTCTTCCTCCCTCTCCTTTCTCGCTCTCCCTCTCTAGCTCTCTCTCTCTTGATCTCTTCCTCTTTCTCCGTTCTCTCTCTCCCGATCTCTCCCTGTCCCTCTCTCTGACTCTCTCTCCCCCTCACCCGTTCTCTCTCTCTCGATTTCTCACTCTCTCCTCTCTCGCTCTACCTCTCTCTTTTCCCTGACCCGATCTCCCTCACTCTCTCCCTCCCACGGCGAAGGCAACGACGGGGGTTCACAGCGACGGTGGTAGGTCTCTCTTTTAACCGGTCTCGAGTAGGGGGAGAACAACCAGCGCGACTCGGGCCTGACTCGGCGATGACTCGACCAATTCGGCTGAGTCGTCCCAAGTCATCTCGGGACTCGGCTGATTTAGTCGAATCTCGTTGAGTCGGCCCCGAGTCGGGTCGATACCACCCAAACTGTGATTCGGGTATCGGACTCGTCTTGGCGGGTGCTGAGACGGATCCGACTCGGCCGAGTCTTCGAACCATGATAATAACAGAACATCCATCTAACTTCTCATAGGTAGAAAATCAATTCCTGTTTGGGCATACATGATAGGTAGCTCCAGTATCTAACATCCACTCAGACTCTCCTGAGTAACCAAAAATAGGAGTAGTAATGGAGAAAGAGAATACCGATGAGTTTGAGTCTGATCCACCTGCCTGTGAGGTACTGGCTTGAGTACTGACCACCTGTGCGAGATTTGTCTTGGTTTTCGACTCCTTCTAACCCTTGGCCTTTGAACAATCAATCTTCCAGTGCCCTAGCTCTTTGCAGAAGGCACACTGGTTCTTTTTCAGATCTCTAAAACCTGGCCTGGACTTTGATCTCTCACGATCATCTTTGCCTTTACAATTGGATTTCCTGCCTCTTATCGTCAACGCCTCTGCTGATGTACTCTAAGATGAAGACAACTTGTCCTGCCTTCTTCCTTCATAATTTACAAGAGTAATCGACACATCACTGTAGTTAAGTGTTTGTTTACTATTGATCAAAGTTAGGGTGAATGTCTCATACTCTTCGCCAGGAAGAGAATTCAGTAGAATCAACGCTTTATCCTCTTCTTCGATCTTCACATCCACGTTAACTAAGTCTGTAAGAAGCTTAGTGTAGTTATTCATGTGTTCATCAATGGAGAGTCTTCTCTTCAACTGGAAGCGATAAACCCTCATCTTTAATTACAAACGCGACTTGATGCTTTTTGTCTGTTATTTTTTCTCTAGGGTCTCCCACAACTGCCGTGCAAATGTTTCATATAACACATGATACTTGATGTTTTGTGTCAAACAAGACCTTATCCGACCATACGCCGTTCGATTCATCTTGTCCCAATCCTGTTCAGAAGTAGCCTCGGGCTCCAACCGTAAAGTGTCTTCGAGTTTGATGTCGTCAATGCATCCATCACGTCACATCTCCACATCCCAAAGTTGTTCTTGCCATCAAAGTTCACCACATCAATTTTCAATAGATGTAGATTCATGATTTTTCACTGTATATGTACTATCTCCAGCCATCTTCTCAATAGATTTCTCAAAACAATGCGGATAACAAATGGAGTTAGATCAAAAATTAGATAAAGATAGAATCTTTACCTCAAAGTGAAACTCTAGGAGAGTTTCATAAACGATCTACTCCACCAAATTTGATTCCTTGAGCAATCCAAACGCTGTTCTGAGATTGACACACGATCCCACAAACAGTCCCAAAGCTGTTCCGAGATCGACACACAATCTCCGCCAAACAGCCACCAATGCTCTTGAAATCGACACACGATCCCATTATAAACTTGGGATGCTTTGATATCACTTGTTGCGCTTCGAAGCAACAACCAATGAGAAAATCCCAACCAACAGAGAGAGATACATTAGAGAAGTACCCAAAAGATAAGAACAATTAAACAAGAGAGAAAACTAAATACAATATTTAACGAGGTTCGAAAATTTGCCTACGTCTTCGGGGCAAGGGGAGATCTTATTGATTTAATAATTAATTACAAGTTAAAATTCATTGGGCTATATCTCTTATTTATAGCCAGAGAGTCTTAGAGTTTTAGGAAACCACAATTGGATTCGACTCCGGATCAGAAATGAAGTTCGAATCCCAATAGAACCAGCAGACCCCTCTGTCAGTCGACCGCTCAGCCGATCGACCCTTTCTTTGGTCGACCGGTCGGTCGACCAATCTCCAACTGAAAACAGGGCTCGTGCCAGTCGGTCGACCGCTCGATCGATCGTTCTTTCATCGGTCGACGGGGTGGTCGACCGAACTGCTGCTGTGCACCAAATTGTGCATGTCGGTCGACCCAGCGGTTGATCGGCCTCTGTTCTGACTGCATATGGACTGCGTTCTCGCTCCTTTTGAACTCCAATCTCTGCACTATTTCTTCCGATGAGTTAAAAAAAAAAAACTCTTTCATCAAGCTTTTATCTCCTCTCCCCCTCCAGTCACATCTCCCTTGAACCAAAGCAGAAGAGACCCAATTTGAGTCCAATCATGGATATGGACCCAAACCCAACAATAAAGAGGTCATGTAAACTGTGGGAAAGCCAGGAAGTACAAGAGGTGAGAGCACACCCGTTAATTCTCACTGCAACTTTAGATTTTTGGTGTAGCGGTACGAACTTGATTGTCCTTACGATTGGTGATGTATCAGAATCATGATAGTCGTAATACAATTTAAAGCACATAACATATTTTAGTCACTGAGATAAAATAGCTATTGTTTTGGCCCAGTCATAACTAGTCACTTTGCGTTTCCTCTTGAGGTAATGTCAAGTATTTACTTTAGTGTATAGCAAACTTGGATTATGCATCTTTATGGTAAATAATCTTTTTTAATGGAGTAAATGTACTGTCTGTGTTTCTTCTTTTACCCTTGGCGTTGTTTGTTCGGGCAACATGAAGTAATATTTCCTCAATTTGATGTTCCTCAACTTGTTCATGAACTTCATTTTCATGTGAAATCAAGATTAGTTAGCTGCTCACTCTAAATACTTATTCATTTTCATTCTTAACAAAACAAGGAGGTGAAGCACTGTGTGGTGGAAGCAAGCATTGGTTTTATGATGTCTCCTAAGTACCACCCATCAATGAAAATTGTAGCTCCTGTGCGGAAAAGGCTCAAAGTGAAGACAGTGTTTAATATTTTAGGTCCAATGCTAAATCCAGCACAAGTACCTTGTGCTGTTGTTGGCGTCTACAATGAAAACATTGTGAGTGTGTATCCAATTTCTTATTATTCCTTTTTCTTGCTGATTAACTTTTCTCTCTCTATAAATTCTGTTCTGTGATCATCTACACAATAATTGACTATTTTAGATTATCATTTTATTCATTGAGTTTTACTATTTACCATCAGATTTTGTTATTCACAATCCTTCAAGTAACAAGAAATGATGAGAGATTTGAATTCTTGAGTTTCTATAGCAACAACATTGAAATAATGAACACAAACCCTAATTCATATAAAGACGGAAGCTGCAGGACTGTCAAAATGCTGGAAGGAAGCCACTTTCTGTAGAGGCTTGATCATGGTCACGTCAGTCATGGTCATATGGGTCTTCATCATTTGTTATCAATTGTGTTTAAAGCTGGTCATGTGAACACCATGAATGTTTTACAAATGAGAATGTGAACATGATGAATGTTGTAAGAATGAGAACTGTAAGGAGAGGATGAAGTACGAGTTTAACTGAGGAAGTACCCTTGTTACTCTGTTGAGGATAAGGTGATGGAGTGCTGAATGAGACGGTATGATTTTATGAGCCTGTCAAAAAGAACAACACAATGAAGTCCCTGTAAAGCTAAGTGCTCGTATGTTGGAAGGAACAGAGTGAGGAGGAGAAGGCCTTAGAGGACATGGATGCGAAAAGGAGTGTTGATCAGTTTGATAAAGCTTTCCTTGATGCCAGAATCACCCTTTGGATATAAATGATGAGTAGGAAGGATCTGTTAAGGTCAACCCAGATAGTTGGGCTGAGGCCAGGAGAAGGATATGTTATGCAAACAAGACAGGAAATAAGCTAATAGAGGAATGTGTAAGTGAGTTTTGACCTTAAAGTATCTTTCTATGCTCTGACTTATGTTAGGGATAGAGAGGAGTTTGCTTGCTAAATTTGTGAATACTTACTAAGTAAACGATAGTTAGATACTTTTTTTCTCTCTTATCCACAAATGTTATTTAGAAAATGGTGTTTATACTTGTGCTTTCTTAATTGTGAGAGACATGTTTGGTTAGAATATAAGGTGAACAAAAGGGGAGAGTTGGTCCAAGGTTTAGATCCAGAAGAACCATCCACTTCCACTCAACTGGGTGCACTTATTACTCAAAAAACTCGCAGTTTTTTTTATGTCTATAATGATATTTTCATTTGGTTATGGATGTTTATTGAAATGTTTCCCTTGCTAGGTCATGAAAATGGCTAAAGCACTGCAGCGGTTTGGAATGGAAAGAGCACTGGTAGTTCATTCGGACGGGTTAGATGAGATAACTCCGCTTGGTATGGTCAATATACATTTCTTCCGTTATACAACACTGTTTCATGTATAAGTTTCTAAGCCATCTTTCTTACATCAGAATGTCTTCTTCTTTTTCATAAAATTTGTTGAACACACTGTATTCTGAGCAGGGCCTGGATATTTTCTCGATGTTACTGAAGAAAAGATTGAAAAGTTCCATTATGATCCATGTACAGACCATCTTAGCGACTCTGTTTGATCAATATCCACTTTCCGTTTTTCATAAGAATATACCGTTTATGTAACCTACTAACTCAGCGTTATTCTACAGTGGAGTTTGGTATTCCTCGTTGCACTTTAGCAAGTCTCAGAGGAGGTGGTCCAGAGTTCAATGCAATGGTTCTGCGGAATGTGCTATCTGGTGAGAAAGGATCAGTTGCAGATGCTTTAGTAAGTCTTTTCATTCTCTTCTACCTCGGTAACTTGTATTGTATTGCCTGTACTTTATGCAGTTGCAGATGCTTTAGCAAGTCTTTTCATTCTCTTCTACCTCAGTAACTTACTTGTATTGCCTGCACTTTATGCATGCAGGAAAAAATGCTTATTTGGTTTGATTTTTCTGAATATTTTATGATGGTATGAGAGAGCTATTTTTGAAGTTTACACATTGTTTAAAATTGATTTTTCTCTTAAGTACCATCACTCTGTTTTTTCATCTGGAATCAGAGCAACAAGTAATAGAAAATACTGCAAGAAACTTTTTGAAGAATGAGTGAAATTCCTCCAGATCTTGTTTGGCCTGTGTGAAACTTACAAGAGCTTGGCGAAGAGAAGTAGGAAAAATTCTTCTCTTCTAGATAAAAATTGCAAAACAAACTTATAAAACTGTTAGAATGTCATGTACAGATCTTTTCCCAATTTTTTTCTTCTGTAAATTCTCTTGAAATATTATTCCATCTGAATGTTCAGCCAATAGAAAGGGTACAGTAATCTCCTGAGGCCTAGGTCAGGTGGCAAAGGATTAGCGTTGGCTTGTGGAAAGCCCTAGATTCCAGCCCAAGCTATAAACCTTTAGGAGTACAAGAAGACGAGATGATATAATAGACTTGAGAATGCTGAAATTTCAGCAAAACAGAAAGGATAAGATGTAATACTGCCCACAAAATTTTTGGACAAGGCTTCATGGTTATGTATTTTATGTTTTTAGGTAACATACTTTGGTGTTGGAAAGTCATTTTCATGGAGGGGTTAGATAGACCTATAAATCAAGCTTTCATATACAATGTCCATAAAATTCAGTTAATTAAAGATGAGAAGAACTAATGGTTGAGTTCCTTATTGTTACTAGTGCACGCATAGTTTTGGTGATTTCTACTTTCCAGCCGTGCTTCATTCTCCTCCTTACTTCACCAAGGGTCTGTTTGATTTGATGGAAGCGGGAGGAAAGGATGAGTGAGAAATGAGGTTGGAAAATGTGGAAGTGTAGTGGAAAATTGAAATTTGTACAATTTTCATTTCCGATATTTGGGTGTAATGTGAAAGTGTAAGTGAAAAAGTATATTGTGTTTTTCGATGTACGGTTAGAAATGTGAAAGTAGGAAAGTTGACTACAAAGTTGACTATAAAATAATATTAAATTAAATATTAATTTTGAAATAACATTTAGACTGCAAGTGAGATTTACATGACATCAAAATTTAATGCATTTAGTTACAATTTATTACAAGTGAGATTTACATGACTACAAAATTAACTGTAGTACTTTGAAAGTGAAAAATGATAGCATAAAAGAGATGTGTAAAAAGCAAAAGGGAGAAGGGAAAATAAAAAAGAGTTTTCCCATTTCTCATTTTCAGTTCAAAACAAACAAGGAAAGTGGGAAAGTGGGAAATGAGTTTTCCCACTTCCCATTTTCCTCTCACTTCCATGAATCCAAACACTTCCCAAGAGAACCTTAAACTAGCAACCTTAAGGTGCGGTTCATCTTCGATCTTTCTTTTGTAAACTTTTTTGGGGAGATTCGCCCTAGGTGGGTGGTTACCAATTTATTAAGTCGCTTCACACACTATGTTAATCGAAGATCTGGTTTCCACTCTACTATCTACCTTCTTAATCAACTTGCTTCCTATAATAATCAACTCCATAGTTTGATTCTAAGCTAAAAGTCTAGGCCGGCCAATATAACTAGTGGTTCTATAGATGTCTTTCAACACTGGCAATTTCCATCCTCTTCCGAGCGGCCAAGCCTCTCTCATCAGAACAAGACTGTGGAGGTAGGACCCCTCCAGAATGCTGAGACCCCATGAAATCTAGTTTCTAGACAAGGCAACTGCGGGCAAGAGAGCACCACGTCATAAAATGTAGAATCCACTCGATAGGGAGATACACTATTATCCTCACATTTTGTACACTAATTAGCCTCACGTTTCAACTCATGAAACTTGAAAGCTACCTATGATTATTCTCTGAAACTTGAAAACTATTTGAACAAAGAGGTTTACAATTAACAACTCACAAGTATTGTTACTGCATTCTTTTCATATTAAGTTGAAACACATATTTGTACTTTGTATTGTTATTGGTGTTAACAGTCAATAGTCCTTTTTGGTGTTCCAACCATAGTTGTCAAAATGGAATACGACGAAAAGATAGAATGAGAAATATTCGTGTTTAGTAGACATACAAGGAAAAATCCATATTAAAGAAAGGAAAAAATAATACAAATTTTTAAAAATTAGATAGCTTGTAGATCGTGTTTAAGATGGTTCTTCTCAGAGAGAGAGAGAGAGAGAGAGAGAGAGAGAGAGAGAGAGAGAGAGATCTAGAAACGCTATAAAGGGTAAAGTGTTTCTAGTGTGTCCTACCTAGGGATGGTTTACTATGTTAATCTTGATTTACATGTCCTAAAATTAAATTGTCTATAAAAAGTTTTGGTTTTTTATACCTTTTTTTAAAATAAATACTGTAGGCTTACATCACAGTTTTTGATACTTTTTAATCATGCATCACATGATTACAAAAATCAATGGTTTTTATAATAGAACAAAGACACCATTCGATCAGCGACAAAAAAATGTCCAAATCATATGATTTTCTATATGCAAGCACTTCAAGGCATGAAAATTATGATGAACGGTGTAGATCATCTCTATATGATTTATAGAGATAATTTATGATGAGATTTTAAGGTGACCCCCAGGTAGTCATCTAAGGATACATACTCGAAACACCTTACCTTAAGCCAGTGATATCCACTGGTATAAGTGTATAATATGCAACGAAGTTAGATGATCAGTGTTGTTCATCTTAATCTATATGTTGTAAAAGGTTCATAAGCAGACAATTATGTATTTGAAACTCAATTGTTCATTCATCAATTGATTGTAAAATAAATGATTTTCAATTATTAAAAAAATCATCATTTTGCTATCACTTAAAGCATGAGTAAATGACCTTCGAAACACATGATTTTCACAGTGTGTAGATTAAGATTAATGAAATAGATGATCTAATTTTATTAAACATGTATATTTTTTAGGGGGGCAGTCACACACATGGACTCAAATATATGAACACCAATTTTTATTTGTTGATTGCCCAATTTGTTTATTCAACAAAATGTTATCTAATATTAACAAATGATGAACAAGTCCTTTTTATAATAGATGGATAATATGTTTACAATAAATTACAAAAAAACCTTGTATTATCAGGGCTTTAACACTTTACCCTACTGAACTATGAAAATCATCACTTTATCCTCTCGAAAGTAACTTTCGCTCCGTCAAATGGGTGACGTGAGTATCACGTGACCCATTAATCTCCTTAATTAATTCAGTGAGTTATTTTCATTAATTAAAATGTTATTAATTTCAATTTTTTTCTCCTAATCTTCTTTCCAAGAAACTCTAGTTAAATTAAGACGATGGTGATGGTAGAGAGGAAAGGAAGATTGGGTGGTGGTGGAAAGGAGGCAGCGGAGAAGACGAGAAGAGAGGTCCAGGCCTAGAGTTTGGGTTCAAATTGAAATGAAATTTTGGGTTGGATAGTAGTAGTGGAGGTGGATGAGGTATGTGGTGATGGTAAAGGAGGTGGTGATGGGTTTAAGTGGAGGAGAAGGAGGAGGTGATGGTGGAGGAGGAGGTGATGGTGTTGGATTTGAAGAGGAGGAGGAGGTGGCGGTGATGGAGGAGTTGGCAGCGTTGGGTTTGAAGAGGAGGAGAGGGAGACTTTGGTGTTAGGTGGTGGTGGAGAAAGAGGAGATGATAGTGATGGAGGAGGAGGAGATGGCGGTGGTGGGTTTTTAAACAAATAATATTAATTAAATTAATTTTATGTTTAATTGAATTAATTTTAAACACAACTTTAACTGTTAACGATATAATTAAGATTAGTGGGAGTTAATAAGGGTGGGTGATGAGTTTTTGAGGGGTCATGTGTCCCCCTCTGATGGAAAATTTAACGGGAATTACTCTCAAGAGGGTAAAGTGACCATTTCGAAGATCAGAGAGATAAAATACCAGACCTCCCCATAGTATAGGGGGGTTTTCTGCAAGGCCAAATTAAAAAAAAATACTGAGAAATTAATATCGATAATTCACCAGATGATATTAAAATATTTCTTTTAAAAACATAAAAAAGTCAAAATGCATTTAATGCATGTCACTTTTTTTGGGGTCAAAAATACACATTTTTGCTCATATTTCTTGTAAAACGAAATTTAAACATACAGTCATCAAAAAATTTTTTTTGTGGGAGGTTTGTAAATAATTGTGTTTTAAACAGAGTTTTTCTAACTCCGATTCGAACTTGTCAGATTCTAAATGCAGCAGCAGCCCTTCTGGTGAGTGGTAAAGCTAGCAATTTAGGTGAAGGGGTGATGCAGGCTCGAGAAACACATTTGTCCGGGGAAGGCATAGTAACTCTAGATACATGGATCAATATCTCCAACGTAAGTGCCACACTTTTAAAAAGTATTGCTTCTTCAAGAGTTGTCTTCAACCTTCAGCTTGTGAATATTTATTTTTTAGGCAATTCTTCTTCCATTCTTTGCCTATTTCTTCCTTACCTGTGCCCTTCTCTAATGAAGTAAAATCACTGCAGAAATTAAGAAAAAGAGCAAGCATTGTTGCTTGAAAGAGCAAGCTCGCGTGAAGGGAAATTGCATGGGCAAATCTTATTCTGTTGTGGGAAGATTCACGTTTGCTGCTGCTGGTGGAAGAGAGAAACACCTGCAAATCATTTTAATGGGGAATATCTATTGAAGCTTTATTATAAGCTTATTCTATTTAGGGATGATATGTACAATTTTGTTACTGAATGTATGAGGACTTGTGTTGCCAGCTTTTTTGCCCCGATTTTAACACTAGTTGCTTTAACGAGCACGAGATCACCTTCAATGATCCATTTAGCACCATTAAAATGACAACTGTACAACTTGCTTCTCTTTTGGGTAAAAATAAACAGAAAGAAAATCAGGGAGAAAAGTATTTGTTAGTCTGAGTATCAGAGTATCAGCACGTGATCCGCGTGTGGAGATCAAGTGGAGGCGGCGGCTTCCGGGGTGTCAAAAATGTTGATGGCTCAAGTGCATGAAAGTACAATCTCAAGTGGACTCTAGTGGCGATTCTGATGAGTAACGTCTAAATTAGCAATCTTGATGGTGAGGTGAATGTTAGGACATCTTGATAACCTAACTGGGGACATAGTCGGCAATGTGGGCCGTCCTTGAATCTTCCCTACAGGAGAAAACAAGGGCTTGTTTGACAATAAGAGTTAGCTCAAGAATTCAGCTAGTTCTTACTAACTCTTATCAAATAATTAAAATTTGTTAAGAGTTAGCAAGCACTGATGATTTTGAAATTAGATCACTAACACTCTAAAATCACCTTGAAAATCTCCCCTATTAAAGAGTTGTTAATTTCACTAAAAGATTAGAATTAGCCCCACTCCAACTAAATCTAATTCTCACCAAACAACCCAAAAAAATTAATATGGTAACTCCTTTCTAGTTATCTTCTTTCAAGATCTAAATCCTAACTCCTCACTCTACTTGTCAGAGCCTGAAAGTTTGAATTTTTCTATATTAATCGCTCAAATTAGACTTATTTTCATATTAGTTCTTTAAATCTTAATGTTCTTAATTAGTCACTTGGATCTTCCTAGTTATATACCAACCTAATTCATTTGGATGCACTAAAATATCTGATGGTAAGAATATTCCCTACATATCTTAACAATGATGAAAGTGCTGTTGTATTATTAGGTGAAGAAGTAGAAATAGAAGCAGACCATTTTGAGAATATTCTTTTTTACTTTTTCTTCTAAGGCATGAAAATTCCGGTTGCTCCATCTCTTCTTCTTTTTGACAAGAGAAGCCATTTCATTCAATACCGTCAATAATAAAAACTAAAAAAATCATATAAAAGTGAAAGTACACCTAGAGGGGGTGAATAGGTGTAAGGCTAATCTAATGATAAATGATGCGGAATTAAAAACAAATTGTAACACACTTAGTGTAACCAAAGAGTGTAGCCGAATTCCCGGTGAAGGGCTCTGGAATATCTCCTCTGAATTTCTCTAAATAAGAGTTGAGGTACTATGTAAAGCTCTCTTGGTTTAACACAAGTGAGGCACACAAACAATACCAAGCATATAAGTATGATATGAATAATATGAAATAATGTAAGACACAATATAAGAGAGAGTTTAGAGATAGTGGATCAATCGCAAACACCGAGATATGTTTCGAGGTTCGAGCCACTGCTCTACTTCCCCGCCTTCATACAGAAGGATTTCCACTATATCGTCCACACAGGACTTCTCACACAGGGAACCTCCACTGAGGATTTGGGTAATACAAATTAGGAGTACACAACTCCTCTCTCCAACAAACACAACCTCTGCACAAGAGGCAAGGCACAACAACAATCACCTCTACACTTAGAGGGATGGGCACTAAGCCAAACAACAATCACCTCTCACTAAAAGGATAGGCACAAAGCCAACACAATCACTCACTAAAGGGATAGGCTTAAAGCCAAACCAACCACAATCACCTCTACACTTAGAGGGATACCAACACAACCAAACACAACCTCCACAATCACCTCTACACAAGAGGGATACCCACAAATAAAAGAAGGTTACAACTCTTAGTGATTTCAAAGAGCACAAACCAATTTTCTCACCAAAAATAAGATCCTATAATAGGATAGATATGATAACTCAAGTGTGAGAATACAAGGTGTTTGAAAATCAAAACACAAAGAAAATTACTTGGGAAAAATGCTAGATAAAAATAGAAATGAAGATCAAACCCAATATCCCAAATACTCTAATTTTCTTTAAATTTTTCAACCCTTGAAAACAAATAAAGAAAAAAAAATCTTTAGGCCCAAAACTCTTTTAAAACTTACTATTAAACACTTAGAAAGATAGGAAATTTTTGCTCTCTAAAACTATGAAGAAACCAGCTTAAGAGATGGGTATTTATACCCTCTCAAAAATCTGCCCGTTGGCAGCCAGGAAAGGGCAGAAATGCCCTTCCAGTCGACCGCCCGGTCGACCGGCAACGGTCATTTTTATGACAGTTGTGCCTTCGGTCGACCAGGCCAAAGCCAACGGTCGACCGCCCGGTCAACCGCCCCCTACCCGAGAGTGGGGTGCTTTCAGTCGATCGACTGTGCGGTCGACCGACCGAAGTGGCTGGCCATGTGCACGTCCTCGTGCACATCGGTCGACCGTGACGGTCAACCGACCACTGGTCTAGTCGACCGCCAGCAGAGTCTGCCTAGGGATTTGGGTATTGAAAACTTGTCTTTTTATCTTCGATTAAATCTCATAAAATCATAAACTTCACAAAAATAAGTTCTTATAAGATCTTTGAAATATAAATATGTGTGACTAAAATTCAACACATATTACAAACTATTTGAATCATTTTTGTGATATTGAAATTTGGCCTTTAAACGAAAATCGTATTTTTCAAACTTGGATTTTTGAAATGGAAAACTGTTTTCTCCAAAACTCATGTAAATACAAAAACAAGATATATAAACAACTTTGAAGTATATTGTATATGGATAGAATCCAATATACATATAAAGATATCTATCTATATTTTTGACATGAAAACCAAAAACCGATTAAACCGAAAAACAAACATTTAAACTTGTGTGTGTATGTGAATGTGAGCATATCAACACTATCTAACTTTACACAAGATCTAAACATACTAAACTAAACACAACCGAAGTCTTCTAGTAGAACTCCTTCTCCAAGTCGACTCGATCCAAACGCGATCAAATGAGCTTGACTCCAACCGAGTACTAGATGCGATCCTAACGCTCGAGCTCTTGAATCAACATGTGAAAGCTCCAAAACTCCTTTGTTGAAGCTAATCACTTACTAATATCTTGATCAAATATCTGAAACTAAATATCACAAGATTATTAGTAAACTATAACTATATGAGTTAATCATCATCAAAAGTAGAGTGATGGGCCCCTGGCCAACAAAAGACCACCCTCAAGAGTCAACCCTCAAGAGTCAACCCTTCACGTGTTTTTTTCCTACTTAACTACTGCACACCAGGATTCAACTGTATAATCAAAAGATGCAGTATTTGAACCTATATTTAATTAAATATGACGGCGCATGAGACCCCGAAGTGGAGATCGATGAGGAGTGAAGCTCTTAACCGCGGGACCCTCCATGCGTTTATATGATTGCCATAAAAGAAAAGAGAAATAATACCACCCTTTTCATCATGATCCCCTCCTCCACGGCTCAGACTCCTTTGATTTTGTTTCTTTCATTTTCCTTTTTAGTTAAATTAGGGATGGAGTGAAGAAGTGAGAAAGTAGTAAAAGTTCCCTTTGGAACTGGGGAATTGGTTAGTTAGTTTTTCGGTGTTTGGATGTTGTTGGGTAGTGTGGTTTAAAAAATGTTATGTCTTTTCCAGTGTTTGGATGGTAATGTGAAAGCGAAAGGGAAAAGTTGACCACAAAGTTGACCGCAAAATAAAATTAAAATAAAAATTAATTAAGAAAAATAAAAATTAGATTGCAATTAGAATGTAAGTGAGATTTACATGACCACAAAATTAACTGTTTTGAGCTCAAACTTATTACAAATGGGATTTACATGACCACAAAATTAACTGTAGGATCCTGAAAGTGAGAAAATGATTGTGTAAAAGGGAAAAGAGAAAAAAAAATGAGTTTTCTCATTTTTCTTTTCTGGTATTTGAATAGATAGGGAAGTGAGCAATTATACTTCCCTATTTCTTTACTTCCTTGCAACCAAACACGCCCGAGAAGACAGATGGATGTAGTTTGGAAAAAAAGGAGGGCCTTGAAGAAGACATGGTTTTAAAAAAAAAAAAAAAGGAAAAAGGGAATTTTGACTTGGATAGATAAAGAGGATAAAAGGTAAAAAAAAAAAAACAAACGGAATTAGTTAAATTTTATATATTCTTTAGCTGCATGAATACAAGTGTGGGACGCTGGAATGATAATAAAGGAAATCCATAAAGGGTTCTGGCTTGGTGAAAGTCTAGAAATCTTTTCAAAATGTGTGCGGAAATCTCAAGAGTCTAGTCTTTTTTTCTTTGAAATACTCTTCTTACATACTTCTCTGCACAAAATTGTTGGATACTTTAATAAAAGTTGAATTTGACTTATTCAAATAGTGACTATTTTTTAACTAATACAATTAAATTATGGTTTAACTGATTAATTACTGTGACCTATTCTCACTCTTAATCACTGTTGGCCTATTCTCACTCTTACAAGTTGTTAACTCATAGCTAATTCCTCTAACTAACTGACCCCTTTAACCGACAAATAGAGTCATTTCTATTCATTTTAAACACAATATTCATTCTTCTTCTTTCCCTCTGAAAACCTGAAACCTACTCTTTGTGAGGATGACTTCAGTATTAAAAAAAAAAATTGTTCTTTACATTTATTTTCTGGGCAATCGTTTCTCGTCTGAGTAGAGGCCTGGTCTACTGTCCTAAGTCAGATGCTGGTGATTCTGAAGGGTCTTTTACCGCTAGGGGATGAGTACTAATTCAACACCCAAACGATTGGGGCAGACTTTTGATCCTTTAGAGCAGCGACATCGCAACTGTATTATCCATGCCAACCTATTCTTTCTGTGCTTTAATTTTCAGTATTGCATGTTAGGTTCTGTTATAACTTTATTTGTTTTGTGCAATATTAAAATTTTGAATTGCATATTTTAATAAAAAGAAAATAGTATACAATTCTCCAACAATCTAGAAGATAAAAAATGTGTATATATACTTTCTCCTATTCATTTAATTTATTTCATATTTCATGAAAATTAATTGAATTTAGAAGATAAAAAGTACATATCTATTATTTATTTCCTGAAATTTAAATCTTCATGCACTCAGTTACTGTAATAAGTAAGAGAAAGTCCCATCAAGATTAAGAAAATCCAAATAGCTGCGTCAACAATTTATGCTCTTCCTGTGATCAATACCATCATGTGAAAGCTTTATATTCCAAAACCAATTTGCATCTCTGTTTTGAAAATTTTCTTATTTCGAATAATCTTTGTTGTAGTTAATATAGATACTATAGCATTTATTCAAATCTGTCATAGCAGTATGGTATTCCTCTTAGAGAATACTGCTATTCCTTAGAGAAGGACAAGCAATTTTGAATTCCTTTTCCTGCAAGCATTTTGTCACTTCGGCATTAAAATTCAACCAACATGTCAATGCCATTTAGTCTTGAATATGAGGCAATTAAAAAAAACTAACTTGCAATATCCTTAATAGTTGCTCAGATTACCAGCAACTATTTAATTTTAGGGAAATAAATAATAGAATATAAAGCTATAAATTTTTAATAGCAGAACTAGTTTCTTATTTATTAATATTGATGTGTAATGGGTCATTTCTTGTTGGTGCCATTTCTGAGCCTTGATCTATGCTGAAGATGTGAATGAGCTCGCAAAGAGCTATATATAAATTTAATTTTTTGCAAATTAATTTTATTGTGTAAAAAGACTCTTATACATGATTTTCTTGCAAATTATATTTTTATATCCTATGAATGGGTAGAATTCGTACCAGTTTTAATTAATTATTCTAAGTCTTCAAAAATAAACTTTCGGATCCTAATTGTACCTATAAGTATATCTGAAGGGGATGATAGAAGATGCCTTTGTTCAATGCCATTTTTGTTTTCTCTCTCTTGTACCTTTTTAAAGATTATTCTATTACAAGAATATTATTTAATCTTGAAAGGTTGTTAATTAGTTTCTGCATGGTGGATAATTAATTATTTCTTGCAATTAAATAATTATATCTTCACAAATTAAATTGATTATTACCTTCTAGATTTAATCAGATATTCATACCATTAGTTAATTAACTATTTCTTATAACAATATTAGTTAACTAAAATAGGATTCTCTAAATACTTGTACTAATCTGATACCATACAAATATTGCTATTTTGTTCTAATGATTTTTTGTCTTATTGTTAGAAAATTAATTGTATAAAAATATTGCAAGTTAATTCTCTTGGATTCCTGCTAGTTTATTTCTACAGGTTAATTATAATCAATTTTGCAAATTATTAATTAATTAAACACTTGTTTCCTGTCATATATATTTTGTGCAAGAATTTTGAAGATCTTATTTACATGATCTTATCCTTTTAAATTCTTATAAGATCTTATTAAATTATTTTATTACAAGTTATTATTAAAATTATTCACTAGATCTTATTAAATTATTTACAGGATCTTATTAAATTATTTTATATCTTTTCTTATTAAATTATTGAAAAATCTTATCTTGTTACATTATTGCAAGATACTTACTAGCCTTAGTTAGAACTACCTTTGCAAAATATCTATTCAAATTCTTACAAGGTCTTTTTTACAATAATCAGTTTCTTATAATTAAACTATTTCTAATTACTATATTATTTAAACTCTTGCCTCTTACCTGCAGTTAATTAGAAAAGTAGTTTTATGCAATAGGAATAATTCATGCTTATTACATGCAATATATGTTTCATGAAATAGAGATATTACATTAGAGATTGTTTAATTCTTATTGTCTAAATTATTACTGTTACAAATTCTTGAAAATTTAGAATTGTCCAATTCCTGCAAAACAAGTTGCATAATTGCTGCATGTGGAATTCTAAATCTAACATATTAATATCGTGATTCTTGCTCGACTTGCTAGAATACTTTGTTACTCAAATTAAACAAGAGCTCTACACTTTTTTATTCTACATACTCTAATTTAAAAGCTACTAATATAAACCTGTATTCTAATATTTTTAAATATTGGGATACTTAAAACATGGTAGAATTTTTCCTGTCATTTTGAAAATCTAGATTACAACTATTGATATTCCAAAAAGACAAACTCAAAGGCAACTCTGCAACCGGTGTAAACGATGTCTAACTTGTTGACACTTCTAAAAGACAAATCGCAGACAGGCTGAAGACCTATTCATCTCTGATGGACAAACCAGTAACTTGGACTCCACTGATCCAGTGAAGCAGAAGCATACCTTCTGAAGAAGCCCAAGAGGCGAGCATTTAGCTTCACTGCAAAGCTCAGCTCTAGCTTCGCAGCAAGCTCAGCTCTAGCTTCGCAGCAAGCTCATAATAGCTCTATTGTGGGCTTATTTCTTAGCTTGCTTCTGAAGCTAACTCAAGCTCTGTCAAAGAGAGATTTTTTAGTCTCGTTGCAAACTCTTTTTTAGCTTCACAACAAGCTCTGAATAGCTTCGCAGAGAGCTCAATTCTTGCTTCATATGAAGCTTAGCTCCGCTGCAGGTTTTTATGGTCATTTTTGACCATTTAAAAATCTAGCACGAGATTAGTGTTATAAATATCACTTTGGGCAGTTATTGCCATGATCTTTTTACTCTTTAAATTAGTTGGAGAAAATCAAGAGAAATCCCTCACTTAATGGAGCAAATCATGAGATTGGTATAACAACCCAAGCCAGTTGGCTAATTAGCTTCGTGTACGGGTTTTTCAGCTTCGTTCAAGCTACATTTAGTTTTGCAACGAAGCTATTCTGGCTTCAGGTGCAAAACTAGACTGGACTGTGCTAATTTTTAGGGGAGCAATTACACCCTATATAGCCTATAAATAGCCCACTACAAGGAGGGCTCAAGGCTGATTTTTTGGCTGAGCTTTTTACTGGCTGATTTTGCTAAGCTAAGGCTGAAAATTTCACAAGAGATCATTTTCTAACTTCTGAGCTATTTTAGAGAACTTTATTTCACTTTCAGAATGCTAATACCCTCAATATCTTTCTCTCTCGAAGGATTTCTAAAAGCAGGCGAGAAGGAAATTCCTAAGCAGGAAACCGAAGACTTGATCACTCGCATCGTCAACAGAACAAAGTGGTCACGCGCCGACCAGACTTTCACCGGCATACTTCCCAGAATCTGAATAAGAGATACTTGTAATTTTTTATTTTTACTTGTAATTCTTTTCGACTTTGTAAAATTTTCCTACATTTCACATTAATGGAAAACAACAACAATATTATTTGTATTCTCTTCATGTAGGTGATATAGGAATGGCTCCTAAGTATCTTTAGTTTAATAAGATAAGAAAATTAAAAATAAATTATTTTTCTGAAATTCTATACAATTGGTGTTAACTAAGGAAGGGTACTTAATGTAGTTTTGTAATTAAGGAACGCCAAGAGCGAAAACTCTCCCACTTGAGTTATACTAAAAGAGCCAATGGGACTAGTAAAATTGGGTCTTTGATCAACCATATAATTTTAGGATCTTTTATTAAATATATCATCAGCCTTTATTCATCATAACCTTAGAAGTAGTGTTGTTATCTAGATTATAACTCTAGATTTCACACTAATATTTGGACACACCTGAATATGTTTAGGATTAGTCTAGATTACATATTATAGTTGGATCTAACTTTAGCTATTTTTCATATTTGAACTTGATGTAAATCATGGTCGAAACATGCTAAATTAGATAAAATTGGAATCCTAACTATACTCTATAAAATCTAGTATGAGCAACAGAGTAGGATTAAAAATTTCAAACATTATGATTATGTTGAAGTTACAATTAGAAAAATATGCTACTTGTGACATTATGTTTGCGTGAACAAATCTTATAATTTGGGCTGATGTAAATGTGTATATTAAAGGCATGTACGAGATTATTAAACCGCCATGTGCGACTTTACCCCCCATCCAATACTAGTTGGGATCAATTAAAGTTATATTGCAAAATAAATTTTATTTTATGATCTAATATTTGACATTATTGGACTCCTTATAAATCAAACTTTAGTTTGACTTTTAAAAAAGAATTATAATCTCCCACATACTAAGATATAAAATTAAATATATTTTAAAATATAATATTTAATTGTTTTATTTCATTGATGGCTTTTAAGTAATAAGATATAATTGGTATTATATCAAGTTAAAAACTGTCATCTATAGATTTAATTTATAATATTTATTAAAGTTATATTCATAGTTGTCAAAATTTATACACCTCATATTTAAGTGTTTTCATGATTTAATAATAATAAAATTATGGAAATATTCTTATCTAAGTTGTGAAAAATATTAAACTTCAATTTTACTATTCATTAAATTATATATATATATACTAAATTTCAAAATTTGAAATTATGAGTGTATTATTCTATAGTTAAAATATTTTAAAATGTTACTATATTTTATATAGTCATGCACTTCAAGCCTTTCTTTAAAGACTTTATATATTCAGAAAGGATATTATAATTTTTAATGTTAATTGTAAATAGTTTTCAAATCATTTAAAATTCTTTGAAGATTTTAAATGTGACATATTTTCAAAACTAAAGATCTATAATGCAAACATTATATACAAGTATTATTTGTGAACACATGAACTAGTTGTATGTATAAAGGGAAAATTAAATTCTATATCCTAATCATTAAGTTAAGACAACGGTGATTTGTTTAAGATGAAATTTGAATATTATTAAAAATATAAATGGTAAGGCAAATTACGATGTTTTACTATCTAGTAAGAAACCAATTTTCAGCCATATAAGATATTAAAATTGTTAGCCCAAGGTTACAATCACCCAGTTTTATGGTTTTGATGATAACAAAACATATATGATTATTTAGTACTAATCAAGTTCAAGTGTTTAAGTATATTTCAGGGTTCTAAACATTTAACGGGATTAAAACTCAAAGTACTCAAACGTCGCTAAAGGAGAAGCCCGGTTAAAGATCTTGTAGTCACCTAGAGCCATATAAGATATTAATTTGTTAAAGTGTGGAATAGAGTTGTGATGCTCAAGAAGTTACACACATAAATATACGATTTCGAAATACAAGTGTTGATAGTATTGGTATTTTACATGTTTGATTTTGATTCATGCCTCATAATTTTTTTCAAAATTTTATAACAAGTTTAGAACATGTATTTCATCACCATTGCTACATTACCTATAAACCAATACAAAATATTTGAAAATTGTCTGAAACTTAAAAACCATCTAGAAAACTGTTTCAGGCCAGAACGGCCGACCGGACGGTCAACCGGTGCCCAGTTCAGGCCAAAACGGTCGACCGCTCAGTTGACCGGGCCTTTGGCCTAGGGGCGTACATGTTTGTGCACGTTGTCAGTCGACCGACCGTCGACCGCTAATCTTGCGGTCGACCGATCGATCGACTGACTGAGAGACCTTAACTCTCAGTTAAGGTCGGTCGATCGACCCGGTCGACCGGCCTTTGATTTTTACCTTTTGAAGTAAAGGCGGTCAATCGGGCCGGTCGACCGGAGCCAATGGCTCTTTTCTGGATGAGATGTCGGTCGACCGGCCGGTCAACCGACAGCCTGCCAGTTGGCAAAATGGCTAGTTTTTTGATCAGTTTTGTTTTTAGTGGATTCCAACGGATTTTTGGCTATCTAAACACACCCCAAATGACCTGGTATGATTTATAAATGATATTTATTCATTTCCTATATAAATGAGTCATTGGTTTGGTTTTTGACAAGAAGTTTACACAAGTTTACAAGTATACAAGTTTGTTTCAAAAGAGAAAAGTTTTTCTAGCTTCTAATCTTCAAGTTCTTTCTTTTCAAAGCTAATTTCAGTTGGTTTTAAAGCTCTTCTATTCTTTCTAACTGGATTTCATCTCTCACTTAACTTCTTGAGCTACACTTCATATTCTACTCTATAGGAAGTTGTAAGAGAGAGTGTTTGTGATCTTGTTAGATCACCAAGAGCTTTGTAATCTCAATTGGTTTTGTGCTACCTCTTGTGTAGAGGGATGAGTTGGTGGAGTTATGTACTCCGGTCTTGTGTAGACCAATTTGTAATTCCTTTGTGTAAGGTCTGTTTGTGGAAGATCCCTTAGAGGATTGTGAAATCCTTCATAGTGGTGAAGGCGGGAACGTAGAGCGGTGGCTCGAACCTCAGAACAAATCCTTTGTGTTCGCGTTTGCTTGTGTCTTCGTCTCTATTGCTTTTCATTATTTATACTTGTGTAATTATTCATCTTACATTCTATAATTGCTTTCATTCCATCACTTTTATTATAGGTCTATACTCATCTCAACAAGAAGGTAATTGAGCACCTCAACTCATTATCTAGAGGAATCAAAGAGGAGAAGTTCTAGAGCTCTTCACGGGGAATTCAACTTCAATTTTTATTTTGAGTGACCGTTTGCGTAATTCATCATAAGTAGTTTTAAATAATACTTGATTAGTAAACACCTATTCACCTCCCCTCTAGGTGTATTTCAATTAATATCCTAGTCTTAATCTCTAGTTTTTCGCTTAACAACCTTAGAGAGATCCTAATTGCTAATCATTTCTTTCACAATTTCATCTTCATCCACTTTAATAAAAATGGCCGAAGGTATTAAGACCTCTTCCAAGTTTGATGACCTTAACTTTCCTATATGAAAGGTTAAGATGACCATATTTTTGCAATTCTTAGAAGCCGGGCTGCAAAAGCGGTAACTAAACCCTTTACTGTACCCATTGGTGATGAAGACACTTGGTCTGACATTGCCACTAAGGAATTTGATGCAAATGTTGAGGCACACTATGCCTTACTTCAAGCTTTGAATGATGACGATATTGCTAGGGTCATTCATTATAAATCCGCCTACGAGATTTGGCAACCACTAGTAGTCACACACGAGGGAACATTACAAGTCAAGAGAGCAAAAATTGATCTCTTGCGTTCCCAATATGAAAATTTCACCATGCTTGATAATGACACTGTTGATGACATGGTAATAAGATTTACTAAAATAACTAATGGTCTTACTTTTTTAGGTGATGTCATTGACAATGATCAAAAAGTAAGGAAGGTCATTCATGCACTTTCACCCTTATGGGAAGTCAAGGCCACTACGTTGAAGGAGCTAAACGACAAAGAAGAAATGGAGCTCATCGGTCTTATAAAAAACTTAAGACTTAAGAAATAGAGAGGAGGGCAAGGGAAGAGATGGCTCCACAAAAAAAGAAGATCGCTTTCAAATCTACTCCCTCCATCTCCGACGATAATTATGAAGAAGAGGATGATGAAAAATTCTCCCTCCTAGTGAAAAATATAAGGAGGATGTACAATAATGCAAGTTTAAAAATAGATGAAGATGGTAAAGGAAAGAAGACAAGAAGATCATATGCTTCAATTACCGGAAGCCGGACCACATAGTTGCGGATTGTCCGAAGACCCAGAGCAAACCTTCAACCTCCAAGAAGCCTACAAAAAGAAGGCTCTCAAAGCCACTTGGGACTAGGAGAGTGTAAATGATGAAGAAGTGGATACGTCACACGTGTGTTTCATGGCTAATGATAACACATCTAAGGTAACATTCGAATCCTCACTTGATGATAATGAATTAACAATTGATGAATTGGGTGAGCCTTTTGAAGAGTTGTCTAACAACTATATTTCCTTAAAAAGAAGTATTTAAAATTAAAAAGAGAAAATAAAATTCTTCAAAATAAAATTCTTATACTTTTAAAAGAAAAGATGATTTATCTTCCACACTCATATCCACACAAAAGATTTTGATGCATATAAAATGTCATGTAAAGTAAATTTTTATTAATTGATAAAAATGAGATTTCTATTTTAAAAGATAAAATTAACTCTTTAAGAGATGTGTTAAAAAAATGTGAGTTTGATAAAGTTAGATTGGAGGCAAAATTTCCTAAGAACATACTCCAAAGAAACATGTTCATAATACACATGCTCATCATACTACACATACCCACACTCCTAAATCACAACATATACATACACATCATGCTAGACATACTACACACCAAGCATGTTCACACCCCACACTCCCATCATACTTTTATATATGATAGAGTTTATTCATGCACTTATTGTGGCCGAAAAGGTCACTTGGCCAAATTTTGCTTTGATAGAATAAATATCTAATGATCACATTTGGATTCGAAAAGCTAACATTATACGATCCAAGAAAAATTAGGTACCAAATTCTACCAATTCGTTACTTGATGTAGGTACACACTAAGGCTCCAGGATGTAGGGAGCGGTGATATCTTGATAGTGGTTGCTCAAGGTATATGACTTAAGATATCAACAATTTTGTAACCCTATCAAGATACCATGAAGGTGGCACCGTCACCTTCGGAGATGATTCCAAAGGAAAAATTATCAGTATAGGTAATATTAAAATTGACTCATCTCATTTAATTGAAAATGTTGTTTTAGTTGATGGTCTCAAGCATAACATCTTGAGTATTAGTCAACTTTGTGATAGAGGTTTTAAAGTAGTTTTTGATGATTTAGCTTGCATTGTTTTAGATAGACAAACCAATGAATGTATGCTTTCCGGTTTTCGTGAGAATAATGTGTACATAATTGATATGTTTAATTTACATTGCAATGCTACATGTTTAAATACTTTTAATGAAGACTCTTGGTTGTAGCATAGGAGATTAGGCCATATTTTGTTTGACCATCTATCTAGAATTAAAAATAAGAAAGTGGTGAAAAGTATTCGTTGTTTGAAATTTGAAAAGGACCGCATTTGTGATGCATGCCAACTTGAAAAGAAACCAAGTCCTCTTTCAAAATTATCAAGGATATCATGACATCAAGACCTTTGGAGTTAATTCACATGGATTTGTTTGATCCAACTAAAACCAAAAGTCTAAGTGAAAATCATTTTGTCTTTATTTTGGTTGATGATTTTTCTCGTTTTACATGAGTTTGCTTTTTAGAACACAAAGATCAAGTCCTTTCACATTTTCAAGTATTTAGAAAAAGTGTTGAAAAAGAAAAAAATTTCTGATTTTACGCATAAGAAGTGATAGATGTGGTGAATTTATTAACCATTCTTTTATCACTTATTATAAAGAACATGGAATCAAACATGAACTATCATGTCCTAGAACTCCACAACAAAATGGAGTCGTTAAAAGGAAGAATCGTACTCTTCAAGAAATGGTTAGGACAATGATAAATGAATACGAACTCCCTCAATACTTATGGCCGAGACCGTAAACACATCATATTACATCTCAAATAGAATTTGTTTTCTTCTAAAACTTCATTTGAAATTTACTATTTGAGAAACCTACAGTTTCTTACTTTAAAGTTTTTGCTTGTAAATGCTTTGTTTTAAATACTGCCAAATCTTATGAAGCCATATTTGTTGGATATTCAAATACAAGTAAGGCCTATAGAGTCTTCAATAGATCTACTTTGACTATTGAAGAATCTATACATGTCAAGTTTGAAAAATCTAATGCTTTTGTGAAGAATGTTGTAGAGATTGATTCTTTAGGTGAAGATATGAAGAAGATAACCTTGAAGGACTCACCTATAGAAGAAGAAAAATTAAAGATTGATGAACAAGGTGAAGTTCTAGAGGTTGAAGTAGAGCCAACACAACCACTTCCGAAAGATTGGAGATTTACTTCAAATCATCCCAAAGACCTCATCATAGATGATGTATCCAAGGGGGTAACTACTCAATCCAAACTCCATAATTTATGTGGGCATTTTGCTTTTATTTCACATATTGAGCCCAAAAATATCCTCGAAGGCAGACCGATTAATATTGGTTGCTTGTAATGCAAGAAGAGCTCAATCAATTTGAGCGCAACCAAGTTTAGCATCTTATTCCTAGACCCCATGATAGAGCAACTATTGGTACTAATGGGTTTTTAAAAATAAGTTGGATGAATTGGGTAATGTTATTAGAATAAACTAGGTTAGTGGCCCAAGGTTACACCCAAATTGAATATATCGATTTTGAGGAAACCTTTGCACTCGTAGCACGACTTGAAGCCATACGGATGACACTTGCCTTTACTTCCTTTAAAGATTTCAAACTTTTCAAATGGATGTCAAAAGTGCGTTTTTAATGGTTTTATAGAAGAGGAAGTATATGTTGAACAACCCCCTGGGTTTGTTGATCCTACACATCCGGATTTTGTTTACAAACTTGGTAAAGCTTTATATGGTTTAAAACAAGCTCTAAGAGCTTGATATGAAAGGCTTTCAACTTTTCTAATTTCAAATGATTTTGTTAAAAGTAAAGTTGACACCATCTTGTTTACAGAGTATGTACATAGTGATATCCTAATTGTTCAAATTTATGTTGATGATATTATTTTTGGATCCACTAATGAAAAGCTTTGTAAAGAACTTGAATCATGAATGAAGAACGAGTTTGAGATGTCTATGATGAGAGAGCTACACTACTTCCTTGGACTTCAAATCAAGCAAAAGAGTGATGGGATTTCATCAATCAAGCCAAGTACACAAAATAACTCATCAAGAGATTTAGGCTTGAAGATGCAAAGCTAAGCAAGACTCCCAACAAAACTTGACAAGGATGAATAAGGTATAAATGTAGACATTAAACTTTATAGAAGAATGATTGGTAGTTTACTTTATTTGACGGCTAGTAGGCCGGATATTATGTTTAATGTGTGTCTATGTGCTAGATTTCAATCATGTCCTAAAGAATCTCACTTAATTGTGGTAAACACATTATTAGATATCTTAAGGATACGATTGGAATGGGCTTGTGGTATCTGAAAACCGGACAATTTCTCATGACGAGTTACTCGGATGCCGACTGCCGGCTGTAGAGTGGATAGGAAGAGTACTAGTGGTACTTGTCAATTTCTAGAAAATTTGCCTTATTTCGTGGTCTTTCAAGAAATAAATTTCGTACCCCTCTCAACCGTCGAGGCGGAGTATATTGCGGCTGGGGCTTGTTGTGCACAAGTTCTTTGAAGAAAATATTCTTCTTGACTATGATTTGTATTATGATCATATTAAAATATTTTGTGATAATACTACTACCATTCATATGATAAAAAATGCAAATAAATATAGTAAGACCAAGCACATAGATATTCGATATTACTTTCTTAGAGATCACTATGAGAAAGGTGAAATTAAAATTGATCTGTTTTCACCGATTTTCAACTTGCGGACATTTTTACTAAACCACTAAATTATAATAGATTTTCATTCATTTGTGGTGAGTTAAATGTTTGTATTATGGATTCATAAGTTTTGAAATTGTTTCAAGTATTTTTAAATCCTCTATACATGTCTTTTTTTCAAATTAATATCTCTTTCATGTTGATGTCTTTTCCTTTTTTGATGCATGATAAAAAGGGAAAGAGATATTTGAGTTATTAAGTTTCTTATTTTGGTATTTTATGCACTTCATGTATATCCATTTTCATGCTTATATGCAATGCCATGAATTATTTTTTTTATTCATTGCATCTTATTTTTGGAGGAAGAAGGATTGGAAGGATGGTAGGCTATATATGCATATTATTTTAAATTGGTATCATCTTTATATATGCATATATGTGTGACTTGCTTATATTGTCAAATTCATTTAAAGTCATAATATTTTCTTGTACTTGATAGATAACATAACTTAAGGGGGAGCTTTTTCAAGCTCTTTCCTATCTTTTAATTTAAATAACTCATATATTTTGTCATCATCAAAAGGAGGGAGATTGTTGCCCAAAGTTACAATCACCCGGTTTTATAGTTTTGATGATAACAAAACATATATGGTTATTTAGTACTAATCAGTTCAAGTATTTAAGTATATTTCAGGGTTTTAAAGATTCAAGGAGTCTTAACGGAAAGTGTTGAAGACTCAAGAAGATTCAAATACGAGATTAAAACTCAAAGCACTCAAACGTCGTTAAAAGAGAAGCTTGGTTAAAGATCTTGTAGTCACCTAGAGCCTTGTAAGATATTAGTTTGTTAAAGTGTAGAATAGAGTTGTGATGCTCAAGAAGTTACACGCACAAAATACACGATTTCGAAAAATAAAGTTTTGATAGTATTATTATTTTGCATATTTGGTTTTGATACATGTCTCATATTTTTTTCCAAAATTTATAACAATTTAGAACATGTATTTCATCACCTATACATTGCTACATTACCTATAAATCAATACAAAATATTTTAAAAATTGTATGAAACTTAAAAACCATCCAGAAAACTATTTCAGGCCAGAACGGTCGATCGGACGTCGACCGGTGCCCAGTTTAGGCCAAAATGGTCGACCGCCTGGTCGACCGGGCCTTGGCCTAGGGGTGCACGTTTGTGCATGTTGTCGTCGACCGACCGATTGCCGCTAACCTTGCGTTCGACCGATCGGTCGACAGACTTGGAGACCTTAACTCTCGGTTAAGGTCGGTCGACCGACCTTTGATCTTTTTTCCTTTTAGGCGATCAACGGGGCCGTCGAATCGAAGCCAACAGCTCTTTTCTGGATGAGATGACGGTTGCCCGGTCGACCCCGACAGCCTGCCAGTTGGCTATAACACTAGTTTTTAGAACTGTTTTGTTTTTAGTAGATTCCAACGGGCATTTTTGGTTTCCAAGTGTCTAAACATACCCCAAATGACCTGGTATGATTTATAAATGATATTTATTCATTGCCTATATATAGAGGTCATTGGTTTTTAAATTTGATAAGAAGTTTACACAAGTTTACAAGTTTTTTCAAGTTTGTTTCAAAAGAGAAAAGTTTTTCTAGCTTATAATCTTCACGTTCTTTCTTTCCAAAGCTAATTTCCATTGGTTTTAAAGCTTTTCTATTCTTTCTAACTGAATTTCATCTCTCACTTAACTTCTTGAGCTACACTTCATATTCTACTCTATAGGAAGTTGTAAGAGAGAGTGTTTTGTGATCTTGTTGAATCATCAAGACTTTGTAATCTCAATTGGCTTTGTGCTACCTCTTGTGTAGAGGGTTGAGTTGGTGGAGTTGTGTACTCCGATTTTGTATAGACCA